>JAVHZZ010000002.1:177430910-177510910 GCA_036250195.1 Mixophyes australis | reverse complement strand
AGGGTTAGGGTTAGGGTTAGGGGGTTAGGGGGTTAGGGTTAGGGGGTTAGGGTTAGGGTTAGGTGGTTAGGGTTAGGGTTAGGGGTTAGGAATAGCCTTAGGGTTAGGGTTAGAGTTAGGGGGTTAGGGTTAGGGTTAGGGTTAGGGGGTTAGGGTTAGGCTTAGGGTTAGTGTTAGGTGGTTAGGGTTAGGGTTAGGGTTAGGGTTAGGTGTTAGGGTTAGGGTTAGGGTTAGGTGGTTAGGGTTAGGGTTAGGGTTAGGGTTAGGGGTTAGGGTTAGGGTTATGGTTAGGGGGTTAGGGTTAGGGGGTTAGGGTTATGGTTAGGGTTCATGATTCAATTCTTGATTCATGATTCATGATTCGATTCATGTTTCATGATTAAATTCATGATTCATGATTTATGATTTAATTCATGATTCATGATTTATTTCATGATTCAATTCATGATTTATTTCATGATTCATGATTCGATTAATGATCCATGATTCAATTCATGAGTCATGATTCATGATTCGATATATGATTCATGAATCATAATTCAATTCATGATTCATGAATCATGATTCAATTCATGATTCATGTTTCAATTCATGATTTAATTCTTGATTCAATGCATGATTCATGATTCATTTCATGATTAATTTCATGATTTATGATTCAATTCATGATTCATGATTTATGATTTGATTCATGATTCATGATTCATTTTATGATTCATGATTCATGATTCAATTCATGATTTGTGATTCATGATTCAATTCATGATTCATGATTCATAATTCAATTCATGATTCATGATTCATAATTCAATTTATGATTCATGATTCATGATTCGATTCATGATTCATGCTTCAATTCATGATTCATGATTTATGATTCAATTCATGATTCATGATTTGATTCATGATTCATGATTCAATTCATGATTCATGATTCAATTCATAATTCATGAATCATGATTCAATGCATGATTTATGATTCAATTCATGATTCATGTTTGAATTCATTATTCAATTCATGATTCATGATTCAATTCATGATTCATGATTCAATTCATGATTCATGATTCATGATTCAATTCATAATTCGATTCATGATTCATAATTCATGATTCAATTCAAGTTTCATGATTCATGATTGAGTTCATGATTCATGATTCAATTCATGATTCATGATTCATTTCATGATTTATGATTCAATTCATAATTCATGATTCATGATTCCATTCATGATTTGTGATTCATGATTCAATTCATGATTCATAATTCAATTCATGATTTGTGATTCATGATTCGATTCATGTTTGATGATTCGATTCATGATTCAAGATTCGATTCATGATTCATGATTCAATTCATAATTCATGTTTTAAATCATGATTCAATTCATGATTCATGTTTTAATTCATGATTCATGATTCAATTCATGATTCAATTCATGATTCATGATTCAATTTATGATTCATGATTCTTAATTCATGATTCAATTCATGATTTATGATTCGATTCATGATAAATGATTCATGATTCAAATCATGAGTCATGATTCATGATTTGATTCAAAATTCATGATTCAATTCCTGATTCAATTCATAATTCAATTCATGATTCAATTCATAATTCAATTCATGATTCATGATTCAATTCATGATTCATTATTCATGATTCAATGCATGATTCATGATTCAATTCATGATTCATGTTTGAATTCATTATTTAATTCATGATTCATGATTCAATTCATGATTCATGATTCAATTCATGATTCATGATTCATGATTCAATTCATAATTCATGATTCGATTCATGATTCATAATTCATGATTCAATTCAAGATTCATGATTCATGATTCAGTTCATGATTCATGATTCAATTCATGATTCATGATTCATTTCATGATTCATTTCATGATTTCTGATTCAATTCATAATTCATGATTCATGATTCCATTCATGATTTCTGATTCATGATTCAATTCATAATTCATAATTCAATTCATGATTTGTGATTCATGATTCGATTCATGTTTGATGATTCGATTCATGATTCAAGATTCGATTCATGATTCATGATTCAATTAATAATTCATGTTTTAAATCATGATTCAATTCATGATTCATGTTTTAATTCATGATTCATGATTTAATTCATGATTCAATTCATGATTCATGATTCTTAATTCATGATTCAATTCATGATTTATGATTCGATTCATGATAAATGATTCATGATTCAAATCATGAGTCATGATTCATGATTTGATTCATGATTCGATTCATGATTTATGATTCATGATTCAATTCAAGATTCATGATTCAATTCATGATTCATTTCATGATTCATTTCATTATCCATGATTCCTGATTCAATTCATGATTCATGATTCAATTCATGATTCTTGATTCATTTCATGATTCATGATTCATGATTCAATTCATGATTCATGATTCATGATTCAATTCATGATATATGATTCAATTCATGAATCATAATTCGAATAATGATTCATGATTCAATTCATGATTCAATTCTTGTTTCAATTAATAATTCAATTCATGATTCATGATTCAATTCATGATTCATGATTCATGATTCAATGCATGATTCATGATTCATGATTCAATGCATGATTCAATTTTTGATTCAATTCATGATTAAATTCATGATTCATGATTCGATTCATGATTCATGTTTGAATTCATGATTCAATTCATGATTCATTTCATGATTCATGATTCAATTCATGATTCATGATTCAATTCATGATTCATGACTCGATTCATGATTCATGATTCATTATTCAATTCATGATTCATGATTAATTTCATGATTCATGATTTAATTTATGATTCATGAATCATGATTCAATTCATAATTCATGATTCATGATTCAATTCATGATTCATGATTCAATTCATTATTCATGATTCGATTCATGATTCATAATTCAATTCATGATTCATGATTCATGATTCAATTCATGATTCGATTCATGATTCATGATTCAATTCATGATTCATGATTCAATTCATGAGTCATGATTCATGATTCAATTCATGATTCATGATTCATGATTCGATTCATGATTCATGATTCATGATTCGATTCATGATTCGATTCATGATTCATGATTCATGATTCAATTCATGATTAATGATTCAAATCATGATTCAATTCATGATTCGATTCATGATTCATGATTCATGATTCGATATATGATTCATGATTAAATTCATGATTCATAATGTATGATTCAATTCATGATTCATGATTCATGATTCATGATTCATTTCATGATTCATGATTTGATTCATGATTCATGATTCAATTTTTAATTCATGATTCGATTCATGATTCATGATTAAATTTATGATTCATGATTTATGATTCAATTCATGATTCATGATTTATTTCATGATTCAATTCATGGTTCATGAATCTTGATTCAATTAATGATTTATTTCATGATTCATGATTCGATTCATAATTCATGATTCATGATTAAATTCATGATTCAATTCATTATTTATTTCATGATTCATGATTCGATTCATGATTCATGATTTATGATTCAATTCATGATTCAATTCAGGATTTATGATTCAATTCATGATTTATGATTCATTTCATGATTCATTTCATGATTCATGATTCGATTTATGATTCATGATTCAATTCATGATGCATGATTCAATTCATGATTCATGATTCAATTCATGATTCATGATTCATTTCATGATTCATTTCATGATTCATGATTCCTGATTCAATTCATGATTCATGATTCAATTCATGATTCATGATTCATTTCATGATTTATGATTCATGATTCAATTCATGATTCGATTCATGATTTATGATTTAATTCATGATTCATGATTCATGATTCGAATTATGATTCATGATTAAATTCATGATTCATGATTTATGATTCAATTCATGATTCATGATTTATTTCAAGATTCAATTCATGGTTCATGAATCTTGATTCAATTCATGATTTATTTCATGATTCATGATTTGATTCATGATTCATGATTCATGATTCAATTCATGATTCAATTCATTATTTATTTCATGATTCATGATTCAATTCATGATTCATGATTCGATTCATGATTCATGATTCGATTCATGATTCATGATTCAATTCTTGAATCATGATTCATGATTCGAATTATGATTCATGATTAAATTCATGATTCATGATTTATGATTCAATTCATGGTTCATGAATCTTTATTCAATTCATGATTTATTTCATGATTCATGATTCGATTCATGATTCATGATTCAATTCATGATTCAATTCATGATTTATTTCATAATTCATGATTCGATTCATGATTCATTATTCATGATTCAATTCATGATTTATGATTTAATTCATGATTCATGATTCATGATTTAATTCCTGATTCATGATTCATGATTCATGATTCGATTTATAATTCATGATTCAATTCATGATGCATGATTCAATTCGTGATTCATGATTCAATTCATGATTCATGATTAATTTCATGATTCATTTCATGATTCATGATTCAATTCATGATTCAATTCATGATTCAATTTATGATTCATAATTCATGATTCAATTCATGATTCAATTTATGATTCATAATTCATGATTCAATTCATGATTCATGATTCATGATTCGATTCATGATTCATGATTCAATTCATGATTCATGATTCAATTCATAATTCGTGATTCATGATTCATGATTCAATTCATGTTTCATGATTCGATTCATGATTCATGATTCATGATTCAATTCATGATTCATTATTCGATTTATGATTCATGATTCAATTCATGATTCATGATTCAATTCATGATTCATGATTCATTTCATGATTCATGATTCAATTCAAGATTCATGATACAATTCATGATTCATTTCATGATTCATTTCATGATTCATGATTAATGATTCAATTCATGATTCAATTCATGATTCAACTTATGATTTATAATTCATGATTCAATTCATGATTCAATTCATGATTCATGATTCAATTCATGATTCATGATTCAATTCATGATTCATGATTCGATTCATGATTCATCATTCATCATTCAATTCATGATTCATGATTCAATTCATGATTCAATTTATGATTCATGATTCCTGATTCAATTCATGATTCATGGTTCAATTCATGATTCATGATTCAATTCATGATTCAATTCATGATTCAATTTATGATTCATGATTCAATTCAAGATTCATGATTCAATTCATGATTCATGTTTCATGATTCAATTCATGATTCATGATTCAATTCATGATTCAATTCTTGATTCAATTCATAATTCAATTCATGATTCATGATTCGATTCATGATTCATGTTTGAATTCATGATTCAATTCATGATTCATGATTCAATTCATGATTCATGAATCAAATTTTGGTTTATTATTCATGAATCATGATTCAATTCATGATACATGATTCAATTCATGATTCGATTCATGATTCATGAGTCAATTCATAAATTCATGATTCAATTCATGATTCATGATTCAATTCTTGATTCATGATTCATGATTTGAATAATGATTCATGATTTGAATTATGATTCATGATTAAATTCATGATTCATGATTTATGATTCAATTCATGATTCATGATTTATTTCATGATTCAATTCATGGTTCATGAATCTTGATTCAATTCATGATTTATTTCATGATTCATGATTCGATTCATGATTCATGATTCAATTCATGATTCAATTCATGATTTATGATTCAATTCATGATTCATGATTCATGATTTAATTTATGATTCATGATTCATGATTCATGATTTGATTTATAATTCATGATTCAATTCATGATGCATGATTCAATTTGTGATTCATGATTTAATTCATGATTCATTTCATGATTCATTTCATGATTCATGATTCATGATTCAATTCATGATTTATGAGTCAATTCATGATTCATGATTCATTTCATGATTCATGATTTAATTCATGATTCAATTCATGATTCAATTTATGATTCATAATTCATGATTCAATTCATGATTCATGATTCATGATTCAATTCATGATTCATGATTCAATTCATGATTCAATTCTTGATTCAATTCATAATTCAATTAATGATTCATGATTCAATTCATGATTCGATTCATGATTCATGATTCAATTCATGATTCATGATTTGATTTATAATTCATGATTCAATTCATGATGCATGATTCAATTTGTGATTCATGATTTAATTCATGATTCATTTCATGATTCATTTCATGATTCATGATTCATGATTCAATTCATGATTTATGAGTCAATTCATGATTCATGATTCATTTCATGATTCATGATTTAATTCATGATTCAATTCATGATTCAATTTATGATTCATAATTCATGATTCAATTCATGATTCATGATTCATGATTCAATTCATGATTCATGATTCAATGCATGATTCAATTCTTGATTCAATTCATAATTCAATTAATGATTCATGATTCAATTCATGATTCGATTCATGATTCATGATTCAATTCATGATTCATGATTCGATTCATGATTCTTAATTCAATTCATGATTCATGATTTGATTCATGATTCATGATTCAATTCATGATTCATGATTCAATTCATGAGTCATAATTCATGATTCAATTCATGATTCATGATTCATGATTCGATTCATGATTCATGATTCATGATTCGATTCATGATTCATGATTCATGATTCAATTCATGATTCATGATTCAATTCATGATTCGAATAATGATTCATGATTCATGATTCGATATATGATTCATGATTAAATTCATGATTCATAATTTATGATTCAATTCATGATTCATGATTCATGATTCGATATATGATTCATGATTAAATTCATGAATCATAATTTATGATTCAATTCATGATTCATGATTCAATTCATGATTCGATTCATGATTCATGATTCAATTCATGATTCATGATTTGATTCATGATTCATGATTCAATTTTTAATTCATGATTCGATTCATGATTCATGATTAAATTTATGATTCATGATTTATGATTCAATTCATGATTCATGATTTATTTCATGATTCAATTCATGGTTCATGAATCTTGATTCAATTCATTATTTATTTCATGATTCATGATTCGATTCATGATTCATGATTCATGATTCAATTCATGATTCAATTCATTATTTATTTTATGATTCATGATTCGATTCATGATTCATGATTCATGATTCAATTCATGATTCAAGATTCAATTCATGATTCATTTCATGATTCATGATTCGATTTATGATTCATGATTCAATTCGTGATTCATGATTCAATTAATGATTCCTGATTCATTTCATGAGTCATTTCATGATTCATTTCATGATTCATGATTCCTGATTCAATTCATGATTCATGATTCATTTCATGATTCATGATTCAATTCATGGTTCGATTCATGATTTATGATTCAATTCATGATTCATGATTCATGATTTAATTCATGATTCATGATTCATGATTCGAATTATGATTCATGATTAAATTCATGATTCATGATTTATGATTCAATTCATGATTCATGATTTATTTCATGATTCAATTCATGGTTCATGAATCTTGATTCAATTCATGATTTATTTCATGATTCATCATTCGATTCATGATTCATGATTTAATTCATGATTCATGATTCAATTCATGATTCATGATTTGATTCATGATTCATGATTTATGATTCAATTCATGGATCATGAATCTTTATTAAATTCATGATTTATTTCATGATTCATGATTCGATTCATGATTCATGATTCATGATTCAATTCATGATTCAATTCATTATTTATTTCATAATTCATGATTCGAATCATGATTCATGATTCATGATTCAATTCATGATTCTATTCATGATTTATGATTTAATTCATGATTTAATTCCTGATTCATGATTCATGATTCATGATTCGATTTATAATTCATGATTCAATTCATGATGCATGATTCAATTCGTGATTCATGATTCAATTCATGATTCATAATTCATTTCATGATTCATTTCATGATTCATGATTCCTGATTCAATTCATGATTCATGATTCAATACATGATTCATGATTCATTCCATGATTCATGATTCAATTCATGATTCAATTCATGATTCAATTTATGATTCATAATTCATGATTCAATTCATGATTCGATTCATGATTCATGATTCATGATTCAATTCATGATTCAATTCATTATTTATTTCATAATTCATGATTCGATTCATGATTCATGATTCATGATTCAATTCATGATTCAATTCATGATTTATGATTTATGATTCGATTTATAATTCATGATTCATTTCATGATTCATTTCATGATTCATGATTCCTGATTCAATTCATGATTCATGATTCAATATATGATTCATGATTCATTCCATGATTCATGATTCATTTCATGATTCATGATTCCTGATTCAATTCATGATTCATAATTCATGATTCAATTCATGATTCATAATTCATTTCATGATTCATTTCATGATTCATGATTCCTGATTCAATTCATGATTCATGATTCAATATATGATTCATGATTCATTCCATGATTCATGATTCAATTCATGATTCAATTCATGATTCAATTTATGATTCATAATTCATGATTCAATTCATGATTCAATTTATGATTCATGATTCATGATTCAATTCATGATTCATGATTCATGATTCAATTTATGATTCATGATTCAATACATGATTCATGATTCATTCCATGATTCAAGATTCAATTCATGATTCAATTCATGATTCATGATTCGATTCATGATTCATGATTCAATTCATGATTCAATTCATGATTCATGATTCAATTCATGATTCATGATTCAATTCATGATTCATGATTCATTTCATGATTCATTTCATGATTCATGATTCAATTCAAGATTCATGATTCATTTCATGATTCATTTCATGATTCATGATTCGATTCATGATTCATGATTCATGATTCAATTCATGATTAATGATTCAAATCATGATTCAATTCATGATTCGATTCATGATTCATGATTCGATATATGATTCATGATTAAATTCATGATTCATAATTTATGATTCAATTCATGATTCATGATTCATGATTCAATTCATGATTCGATTCATGATTCATGATTCATTTCATGATTCATGATTTGATTCATGATTCATGATTCAATTTTTAATTCATGATTCGATTCATGATTCATGATTAAATTTATGATTCATGATTTATGATTCAATTCATGATTCATGATTTATTTCATGATTCAATTCATGGTTCATGAATCTTGATTCAATTAATGATTTATTTCATGATTCATGATTCGATTCATAATTCATGATTCATGATTAAATTCATGATTCAATTCATTATTTATTTCATGATTCATGATTCGATTCATGATTCATGATTTATGATTCAATTCATGATTCAATTCAGGATTTATGAATCAATTCATGATTCATGATTCATTTCATGATTCATTTCATGATTCATGATTCGATTTATGATTCATGATTCAATTCATGATGCATGATTCAATTCATGATTCATGATTCAATTCATGATTCATGATTCATTTCATGATTCATTTCATGATTCATGATTCCTGATTCAATTCATGATTCATGATTCAATTCATGATTCATAATTCATTTCATGATTCATGATTCATGATTCAATTCATGATTCGATTCATGATTTATGATTTAATTCATGATTCATGATTCGAATTATGATTCATGATTAAATTCATGATTCATGATTTATGATTCAATTCATGGTTTATGAATCTTTATTCAATTCATGATTTATTTCATGATTCATGATTCGATTCATGATTCATGATTCAATTCATGATTCAATTCATGATTTATTTCATAATTCATGATTCGATTCATGATTCATTATTCATGATTCAATTCATGATTTATGATTTAATTCATGATTCATGATTCATGATTTAATTCCTGATTCATGATTCATGATTCATGATTCGATTTATAATTCATGATTCAATTCATGATTCAATTCATGATTCATGATTCAATTCATGATTCATGATTCAATTCATGATTCATGATTCGATTCATGATTCATGATTCATCATTCAATTCATGATTCATGATTCAATTCATGATTCAATTTATGATTCATGATTCCTGATTCAATTCATGATTCATGGTTCAATTCATGATTCATGATTCAATTCATGATTCAATTCATGATTCAATTTATGATTCATGATTCAATTCAAGATTCATGATTCAATTCATGATTCATGTTTCATGATTCAATTCATGATTCATGATTCAATTCATGATTCAATTCTTGATTCAATTCATAATTCAATTCATGATTCATGATTCGATTCATGATTCATGTTTGAATTCATGATTCATGATTCAATTATTGGTTTATGATTCATGAATCATGATTCAATTCATGATACATGATTCAATTCATGATTCGATTCATGAGTCAATTCATAAATTCATGATTCAATTCATGATTCATGATTCAATTCTTGATTCATGATTCATGATTTGAATTATGATTCATGATTTGAATTATGATTCATGATTAAATTCATGATTCATGATTTATGATTCAATTCATGATTCATGATTTATTTCATGATTCAATTCATGGTTCATGAATCTTGATTCAATTCATGATTTATTTCATGATTCATGATTCGATTCATGATTCATGATTCAATTCATGATTCAATTCAAGATTTATAATTCAATTCATGATTCATGATTCATGATTTAATTTATGATTCATGATTCATGATTTGATTTATAATTCATGATTCAATTCATGATGCATGATTCAATTTGTGATTCATGATTTAATTCATGATTCATTTCATGATTCATTTCATGATTCATGATTCATGATTCAATTCATGATTTATGAGTCAATTCATGATTCATGATTCATTTCATGATTCATGATTTAATTCATGATTCAATTCATGATTCAATTTATGATTCATAATTCATGATTCAATTCATGATTCAATTCATGATTCATGATTCATGATTCAATTCATGATTCATGATTCAATTCATGATTCATGATTCAATGCATGATTCAATTCTTGATTCAATTCATAATTCAATTAATGATTCATGATTCAATTCATGATTCGATTCATGATTCATGATTCAATTCATGATTCATGATTCGATTCATGATTCTTAATTCAATTCATGATTCATGATTCATGATTCAATTCATGATTCGATTCATGATTCATGATTCAATTCATGATTCATGATTCAATTCATGAGTCATGATTCATGATTCAATTCATGATTCATGATTCATGATTCGATTCATGATTCATGATTCATGATTCGATTCATGATTTATGATTCATGATTCAATTCATGATTCATGATTCATGATTCAATTCATGATTCGATTCATGATTCATGATTCATGATTCGATATATGATTCATGATTAAATTCATGATTCATAATTTATGATTCAATTCATGATTCATGATTCATGATTCGATATATGATTCATGATTAAATTCATGATTCATAATTTATGATTCAATTCATGATTCATGATTCAATTCATGATTCGATTCATGATTCATGATTCAATTCATGATGCATGATTTGATTCATGATTCATGATTCAATTTTTAATTCATGATTCGATTCATGATTCATGATTAAATTTATGATTCATGATTTATGATTCATTTCATGATTCATGATTCCTGATTCAATTCATGATTCATGATTCAATACATGATTCATGATTCATTCCATGATTCATGATTCAATTCATGATTCAATTCATGATTCAATTTATGATTCATAATTCATGATTTAATTCATGATTCGATTCATGATTCATGATTCATGATTCAATTCATGATTCAATTCATTATTTATTTCATAATTCATGATTCGATTCATGATTCATGATTCATGATTCAATTCATGATTCAATTCATGATTTATGATTTATGATTCGATTTATAATTCATGATTCATTTCATGATTCATGATTCCTGATTCAATTCATGATTCATGATTCAATATATGATTCATGATTCATTCCATGATTCATGATTCATTTCATGATTCATGATTCCTGATTCAATTCATGATTCATAATTCATGATTCAATTCATGATTCATAATTCATTTCATGATTCATTTCATGATTCATGATTCCTGATTCAATTCATGATTCATGATTCAATATATGATTCATGATTCATTCCATGATTCATGATTCAATTCATGATTCAATTCATGATTCAATTTATGATTCATAATTCATGATTCAATTCATGATTCAATTTATGATTCATGATTCATGATTCAATTCATGATTCATGATTCATGATTCAATTCATGATTCATGATTCAATACATGATTCATGATTCATTCCATGATTCAAGATTCAATTCATGATTCAATTCATGATTCATGATTCGATTCATGATTCATGATTCAATTCATGATTCAATTCATGATTCATGATTCAATTCATGATTCATGATTCAATTCATGATTCATGATTCATTTCATGATTCATTTCATGATTCATGATTCAATTCAAGATTCATGATTCATTTCATGATTCATTTCATGATTCATGATTCGATTCATGATTCATGATTCATGATTCAATTCATGATTAATGATTCAAATCATGATTCAATTCATGATTCGATTCATGATTCATGATTCGATATATGATTCATGATTAAATTCATGATTCATAATTTATGATTCAATTCATGATTCATGATTCATGATTCAATTCATGATTCGATTCATGATTCATGATTCATTTCATGATTCATGATTTGATTCATGATTCATGATTCAATTTTTAATTCATGATTCGATTCATGATTCATGATTAAATTTATGATTCATGATTTATGATTCAATTCATGATTCATGATTTATTTCATGATTCAATTCATGATTCATGAATCTTGATTCAATTAATGATTTATTTCATGATTCATGATTCGATTCATAATTCATGATTCATGATTAAATTCATGATTCAATTCATTATTTATTTCATGATTCATGATTCGATTCATGATTCATGATTTATGATTCAATTCATGATTCAATTCAGGATTTATGATTCAATTCATGATTCATGATTCATTTCATGATTCATTTCATGATTCATGATTCGATTTATGATTCATGATTCAATTCATGATGCATGATTCAATTCATGATTCATGATTCAATTCATGATTCATGATTCATTTCATGATTCATGATTCCTGATTCATTTCATGATTCATGATTCATGATTCAATTCATGATTCGATTCATGATTTATGATTTAATTCATGATTCATGATTCGAATTATGATTCATGATTAAATTCATGATTCATGATTTATGATTCAATTCATGATTCATGATTTATTTCAAGATTCAATTCATGGTTCATGATTCTTGATTCAATTCATGATTTATTTCATGATTCATGATTCATGATTTAATTCATGATTCAATTCATTATTTATTTCATGATTCATGATTCAATTCATGATTCATGATTCGATTCATGATTCATGATTCGATTCATGATTCATGATTCAATTCATGATTCATGATTCAATTCTTGAATCATGATTCATGATTCGAATTATGATTCATGATTAAATTCATGATTCATGATTTATGATTCAATTCATGGTTTATGAATCTTTATTCAATTCATGATTTATTTCATGATTCATGATTTGATTCATGATTCATGATTCAATTCATGATTCAATTCATGATTTATTTCATAATTCATGATTCGATTCATGATTCATTATTCATGATTCAATTCATGATTTATGATTTAATTCATGATTCATGATTCATGATTTAATTCCTGATTCATGATTCATGATTCATGATTCGATTTATAATTCATGATTCAATTCATGATTCAATTCATGATTCATGATTCAATTCATGATTCATGATTCAATTCATGATTCATGATTCGATTCATGATTCATGATTCATCATTCAATTCATGATTCATGATTCAATTCATGATTCAATTTATGATTCATGATTCCTGATTCAATTCATGATTCATGGTTCAATTCATGATTCATGATTCAATTCATGATTCAATTCATGATTCAATTTATGATTCATGATTCAATTCAAGATTCATGATTCAATTCATGATTCATGTTTCATGATTCAATTCATGATTCATGATTCAATTCATGATTCAATTCTTGATTCAATTCATAATTCAATTCATGATTCATGATTCGATTCATGATTCATGTTTAAATTCATGATTCAATTCATGATTCATTTCATGATTCATGATTCAATTCATGATTCATGATTCAATTATTGGTTTATGATTCATGAATCATGATTCAATTCATGATACATGATTCAATTCATGATTCGATTCATGATTCATGAGTCAATTCTTGATTCATGATTCATGATTTGAATTATGATTCATGATTAAATTCATGATTCATGATTTATGATTCAATTCATGATTCAATTCATGATTTATGATTTATGATTCGATTTATAATTCATGATTCATTTCATGATTCATGATTCCTGATTCAATTCATGATTCATGATTCAATATATGATTCATGATTCATTCCATGATTCATGATTCATTTCATGATTCATGATTCCTGATTCAATTCATGATTCATAATTCATGATTCAATTCATGATTCATAATTCATTTCATGATTCATTTCATGATTCATGATTCCTGATTCAATTCATGATTCATGATTCAATATATGATTCATGATTCATTCCATGATTCATGATTCAATTCATGATTCAATTCATGATTCAATTTATGATTCATAATTCATGATTCAATTCATGATTCAATTTATGATTCATGATTCATGATTCAATTCATGATTCATGATTCATGATTCAATTCATGATTCATGATTCAATACATGATTCATGATTCATTCCATGATTCAAGATTCAATTCATGATTCAATTCATGATTCATGATTCGATTCATGATTCATGATTCAATTCATGATTCAATTCATGATTCATGATTCAATTCATGATTCATGATTCAATTCATGATTCATGATTCATTTCATGATTCATTTCATGATTCATGATTCAATTCAAGATTCATGATTCATTTCATGATTCATTTCATGATTCATGATTCGATTCATGATTCATGATTCATGATTCAATTCATGATTAATGATTCAAATCATGATTCAATTCATGATTCGATTCATGATTCATGATTCGATATATGATTCATGATTAAATTCATGATTCATAATTTATGATTCAATTCATGATTCATGATTCATGATTCAATTCATGATTCGATTCATGATTCATGATTCATTTCATGATTCATGATTTGATTCATGATTCATGATTCAATTTTTAATTCATGATTCGATTCATGATTCATGATTAAATTTATGATTCATGATTTATGATTCAATTCATGATTCATGATTTATTTCATGATTCAATTCATGATTCATGAATCTTGATTCAATTAATGATTTATTTCATGATTCATGATTCGATTCATAATTCATGATTCATGATTAAATTCATGATTCAATTCATTATTTATTTCATGATTCATGATTCGATTCATGATTCATGATTTATGATTCAATTCATGATTCAATTCAGGATTTATGATTCAATTCATGATTCATGATTCATTTCATGATTCATTTCATGATTCATGATTCGATTTATGATTCATGATTCAATTCATGATGCATGATTCAATTCATGATTCATGATTCAATTCATGATTCATGATTCATTTCATGATTCATGATTCCTGATTCATTTCATGATTCATGATTCATGATTCAATTCATGATTCGATTCATGATTTATGATTTAATTCATGATTCATGATTCGAATTATGATTCATGATTAAATTCATGATTCATGATTTATGATTCAATTCATGATTCATGATTTATTTCAAGATTCAATTCATGGTTCATGATTCTTGATTCAATTCATGATTTATTTCATGATTCATGATTCATGATTTAATTCATGATTCAATTCATTATTTATTTCATGATTCATGATTCAATTCATGATTCATGATTCGATTCATGATTCATGATTCGATTCATGATTCATGATTCAATTCATGATTCATGATTCAATTCTTGAATCATGATTCATGATTCGAATTATGATTCATGATTAAATTCATGATTCATGATTTATGATTCAATTCATGGTTTATGAATCTTTATTCAATTCATGATTTATTTCATGATTCATGATTTGATTCATGATTCATGATTCAATTCATGATTCAATTCATGATTTATTTCATAATTCATGATTCGATTCATGATTCATTATTCATGATTCAATTCATGATTTATGATTTAATTCATGATTCATGATTCATGATTTAATTCCTGATTCATGATTCATGATTCATGATTCGATTTATAATTCATGATTCAATTCATGATTCAATTCATGATTCATGATTCAATTCATGATTCATGATTCAATTCATGATTCATGATTCGATTCATGATTCATGATTCATCATTCAATTCATGATTCATGATTCAATTCATGATTCAATTTATGATTCATGATTCCTGATTCAATTCATGATTCATGGTTCAATTCATGATTCATGATTCAATTCATGATTCAATTCATGATTCAATTTATGATTCATGATTCAATTCAAGATTCATGATTCAATTCATGATTCATGTTTCATGATTCAATTCATGATTCATGATTCAATTCATGATTCAATTCTTGATTCAATTCATAATTCAATTCATGATTCATGATTCGATTCATGATTCATGTTTAAATTCATGATTCAATTCATGATTCATTTCATGATTCATGATTCAATTCATGATTCATGATTCAATTATTGGTTTATGATTCATGAATCATGATTCAATTCATGATACATGATTCAATTCATGATTCGATTCATGATTCATGAGTCAATTCATAAATTCATGATTCAATTCATGATTCATGATTCAATTCTTGATTCATGATTCATGATTTGAATTATGATTCATGATTTGAATTATGATTCATGATTAAATTCATGATTCATGATTTATGATTCAATTCATGATTCATGATTTATTTCATGATTCAATTCATGGTTCATGAATCTTGATTCAATTCATGATTTATTTCATGATTCATGATTCGATTCATGATTCATGATTCAATTCATGATTCAATTCAAGATTTATAATTCAATTCATGATTCATGATTCATGATTTAATTTATGATTCATGATTCATGATTTGATTTATAATTCATGATTCAATTCATGATGCATGATTCAATTTGTGATTCATGATTTAATTCATGATTCATTTCATGATTCATTTCATGATTCATGATTCATGATTCAATTCATGATTTATGAGTCAATTCATGATTCATGATTCATTTCATGATTCATGATTTAATTCATGATTCAATTCATGATTCAATTTATGATTCATAATTCATGATTCAATTCATGATTCAATTCATGATTCATGATTCATGATTCAATTCATGATTCATGATTCAATTCATGATTCATGATTCAATGCATGATTCAATTCTTGATTCAATTCATAATTCAATTAATGATTCATGATTCAATTCATGATTCGATTCATGATTCATGATTCAATTCATGATTCATGATTCGATTCATGATTCTTAATTCAATTCATGATTCATGATTCATGATTCAATTCATGATTCGATTCATGATTCATGATTCAATTCATGATTCATGATTCAATTCATGAGTCATGATTCATGATTCAATTCATGATTCATGATTCATGATTCGATTCATGATTCATGATTCATGATTCGATTCATGATTTATGATTCATGATTCAATTCATGATTCATGATTCATGATTCAATTCATGATTCGATTCATGATTCATGATTCATGATTCGATATATGATTCATGATTAAATTCATGATTCATAATTTATGATTCAATTCATGATTCATGATTCATGATTCGATATATGATTCATGATTAAATTCATGATTCATAATTTATGATTCAATTCATGATTCATGATTCAATTCATGATTCGATTCATGATTCATGATTCAATTCATGATGCATGATTTGATTCATGATTCATGATTCAATTTTTAATTCATGATTCGATTCATGATTCATGATTAAATTTATGATTCATGATTTATGATTCAATTCATGATTCATGATTTATGATTCAATTCATGATTCATGATTTATTTCATGATTCAATTCATGGTTCATGAATGTTGATTCAATTCATGATTTATTTTATGATTCATGATTCGATTCATGATTCATGATTCATGATTCAATTCATGATTCAATTCATTATTTATTTCATGATTCATGATTCGATTCATGATTCATGATTCATGATTCAATTCATGATTCAAGATTCAATTCATGATTAATTTCATGATTCATGATTCGATTTATGATTCATGATTCAATTCGTGATTCATGATTCAATTAATGATTCATGATTCATTTCATGAGTCATTTCATGATTCATTTCATGATTCATGATTCCTGATTCAATTCATGATTCATGATTCATTTCATGATTCATGATTCAATTCATGATTCGATTCATGATTTATGATTCAATTCATGATTCATGATTCATGATTCAATTCATGATTCATGATTCATGATTCGAATTATGATTCATGATTAAATTCATGATTCATGATTTATGATTCAATTCATGATTCATGATTTATTTCATGATTCAATTCATGGTTCATGAATCTAGATTCAATTCATGATTTATTTCATGATTCATCATTCGATTCATGATTCATGATTCAATTCATGATTCAATTCATTATTTATTTCATAATTCATGATTCGAATCATGATTCATGATTCATGATTCAATTCATGATTCAATTCATGATTTATGATTTAATTCATGATTTAATTCCTGATTCATGATTCATGATTCATGATTCGATTTATAATTCATGATTCAATTCATGATGCATGATTCAATTCGTGATTCATGATTCAATTCATGATTCATAATTCATTTCATGATTCATTTCATGATTCATGATTCCTGATTCAATTCATGATTCATGATTCAATACATGATTCATGATTCATTCCATGATTCATGATTCAATTCATGATTCAATTCATGATTCAATTTATGATTCATAATTCATGATTCAATTCATGATTCGATTCATGATTCATGATTCATGATTCAATTCATGATTCAATTCATTATTTATTTCATAATTCATGATTCGATTCATGATTCATGATTCAATTCATGATTCAATTCATGATTTATGATTTAATTCATGATTTAATTCCTGATTCATGATTCATGATTCGATTTATAATTCATGATTCATTTCATGATTCATTTCATGATTCATGATTCCTGATACAATTCATGATTCATGATTCAATATATGATTCATGATTCATTCCATGATTCATGATTCAATTCATGATTCATGATTCGATTCATGATTCATGATTCGATTCATGATTCATGATTCAATTCATGATTCATGATTCAATTCTTGAATCATGATTCATGATTCGAATTATGATTCATGATTAAATTCATGATTCATGATTTATGATTCAATTCATGGTTTATGAATCTTTATTCAATTCATGATTTATTTCATGATTCATGATTCGATTCATGATTCATGATTCAATTCATGATTCAATTCATGATTTATTTCATAATTCATGATTTGATTCATGATTCATTATTCATGATTCAATTCATGATTTATGATTTAATTCATGATTCATGATTCATGATTTAATTCCTGATTCATGATTCATGATTCGATTTATAATTCATGATTCAATTCATGATTCAATTCATGATTCATGATTCAATTCATGATTCATGATTCAATTCATGATTCATGATTCGATTCATGATTCATGATTCATCATTCAATTCATGATTCATGATTCAATTCATGATTCAATTTATGATTCATGATTCCTGATTCAATTCATGATTCATGGTTCAATTCATGATTCATGATTCAATTCATGATTCAATTCATGATTCAATTTATGATTCATGATTCAATTCAAGATTCATGATTCAATTCATGATTCATGTTTCATGATTCAATTCATGATTCATGATTCAATTCATGATTCAATTCTTGATTCAATTCATAATTCAATTCATGATTCATGATTCGATTCATGATTCATGTTTGAATTCATGATTCAATTCATGATTCATGATTCGATTCATGATTCAATTCATGATTCATGATTCAATTATTGGTTTATGATTCATGAATCATGATTCAATTCATGATACATGATTCAATTCATGATTCGATTCATGATTCATGAGTCAATTCATAAATTCATGATTCAATTCATGATTCATGATTCAATTCTTGATTCATGATTCATGATTTGAATTATGATTCATGATTTGAATTATGATTCATGATTAAATTCATGATTCATGATTTATGATTTAATTCATGATTCATGATTTATTTCATGATTCAATTCATGGTTCATGAATCTTGATTCAATTCATGATTTATTTCATGATTCATGATTCGATTCATGATTCAATTCATTATTTATTTCATGATTCATGATTCGATTCATTATTCATGATTTATGATTCAATTCATGATTCAATTCAGGATTTATGATTCAATTCATGATTCATGATTCATTTCATGATTCATTTCATGATTCATGATTCGATTTATGATTCATGATTCAATTCATGATGCATGATTCAATTCATGATTCATGATTCAATTCATGATTCATGATTCATTTCATGATTCATTTCATGATTCATGATTCCTGATTCAATTCATGATTCATGATTCAATTCATGATTCATGATTCATTTCATGATTCATGATTCATGATTCAATTCATGATTCGATTCATGATTTATGATTTAATTCATGATTCATGATTCATGATTCGAATTATGATTCATGATTAAATTCATGATTCATGATTTATGATTCAATTCATGATTCATGATTTATTTCAAGATTCAATTCATGGTTCATGAATCTTGATTCAATTCATGATTTATTTCATGATTCATGATTTGATTCATGATTCATGATTCATGATTCAATTCATGATTCAATTCATTATTTATTTCATGATTCATGATTCAATTCATGATTCATGATTCGATTCATGATTCATGATTCGATTCATGATTCATGATTCAATTCATGATTCATGATTCAATTCTTGAATCATGATTCATGATTCGAATTATGATTCATGATTAAATTCATGATTCATGATTTATGATTCAATTCATGGTTTATGAATCTTTATTCAATTCATGATTTATTTCATGATTCATGATTCGATTCATGATTCATGATTCAATTCATGATTCAATTCATGATTTATTTCATAATTCATGATTCGATTCATGATTCATTATTCATGATTCAATTCATGATTTATGATTTAATTCATGATTCATGATTCATGATTTAATTCCTGATTCATGATTCATGATTCATGATTCGATTTATAATTCATGATTCAATTCATGATTCAATTCATGATTCATGATTCAATTCATGATTCATGATTCAATTCATGATTCATGATTCATCATTCAATTCATGATTCATGATTCAATTCATGATTCAATTTATGATTCATGACTCCTGATTCAATTCATGATTCATGGTTCAATTCATGATTCATGATTCAATTCATGATTCAATTCATGATTCAATTTATGATTCATGATTCAATTCAAGATTCATGATTCAATTCATGATTCATGTTTCATGATTCAATTCATGATTCATGATTCAATTCATGATTCAATTCTTGATTCAATTCATAATTCAATTCATGATTCATGATTCGATTCATGATTCATGTTTGAATTCATGATTCAATTCATGATTCATTTCATGATTCATGATTCAATTCATGATTCATGATTCAATTATTGGTTTATGATTCATGAATCATGATTCAATTCATGATACATGATTCAATTCATGATTCGATTCATGATTCATGAGTCAATTCATAAATTCATGATTCAATTCATGATTCATGATTCAATTCTTGATTCATGATTCATGATTTGAATTATGATTCATGATTTGAATTATGATTCATGATTAAATTCATGATTCATGATTTATGATTCAATTCATGATTCATCATTTATTTCATGATTCAATTCATGGTTCATGAATCTTGATTCAATTCATGATTTATTTCATGATTCATGATTCGATTCATGATTCATGATTCAATTCATGATTCAATTCAAGATTTATGATTCAATTCATGATTCATGATTCATGATTTAATTTATGATTCATGATTCATGATTTGATTTATAATTCATGATTCAATTCATGATGCATGATTCAATTTGTGATTCATGATTTAATTCATGATTCATTTCATGATTCATTTCATGATTCATGATTCATGATTCAATTCATGATTTATGAGTCAATTCATGATTCATGATTCATTTCATGATTCATGATTTAATTCATGATTCAATTCATGATTCAATTTATGATTCATAATTCATGATTCAATTCATGATTCAATTCATGATTCATGATTCATGATTCAATTCATGATTCATGATTCAATTCATTATTCATGATTCAATGCATGATTCAATTCTTGATTCTATTCATAATTCAATTAATGATTCATGATTCAATTCATGATTCATGATTCGATTCATGATTTATGAGTCAATTCATGATTCATGATTCATTTCATGATTCATGATTTAATTCATGATTCAATTCATGATTCAATTTATGATTCATAATTCATGATTCAATTCATGATTCAATTCATGATTCATGATTCATGATTCATTTCATGATTCATGATTCATGATTCAATTCATGATTTATTAGTCAATTCATGATTTATTAGTCAATTCATGATTCATGATTCATTTCATGATTCATGATTTAATTCATGATTCAATTCATGATTCAATTTATGATTCATAATTCATGATTCAATTCATGATTCAATTCATGATTCATGATTCATGATTCAATTCATGATTCATGATTCAATTCATGATTCATGATTCAATGCATGATTCAATTCTTGATTCAATTCATAATTCAATTCATGATTCATGATTCAATTCATGATTCATGATTCGATTCATGATTCTTAATTCAATTCATGATTCATGATTCATGATTCAATTCATGATTCGATTCATGATTCATGATTCAATTCATGATTCATGATTCAATTCATGAGTCATGATTCATGATTCAATTCATGATTCATGATTCATGATTCGATTCATGATTCATGATTCATGATTCGATTCATGATTCATGATTCATGATTCAATTCATGATTCATGATTCAATTCATGATTTGATTCATGATTCATGATTCATGATTCGATATATGATTCATGATTAAATTCATGATTCATAATTTATGATTCAATTCATGATTCATGATTCATGATTCGATATATGATTCATGATTAAATTCATGATTCATAATTTATGATTCAATTCATGATTCATGATTCAATTCATGATTCGATTCATGATTCATGATTCAATTCATGATTCATGATTTGATTAATGATTCATGATTCAATTTTTAATTCATGATTCGATTCATGATTCATGATTAAATTTATGATTCATGATTTATGATTCAATTCATGATTCATGATTTATTTCATGATTCAATTCATGGTTCATGAATCTTGATTCAATTCATGATTTATTTCATGATTCATGATTCGATTCATGATTCATGATTCATGATTCAATTCATGATTCAATTCATTATTTATTTCATGATTCATGATTCGATTCATGATTCATGATTCAATTCATGATTCAAGATTCAATTCATGATTCATTTCATGATTCATGATTCGATTTATGATTCATGATTCAATTCGTGATTCATGATTCAATTAATGATTCATGATTCATTTCATGAGTCATTTCATGATTCATTTCATGATTCATGATTCCTGATTCAATTCATGATTCATGATTCATTTCATGATTCATGATTCAATTCATGATTCGATTCATGATTTATGATTCAATTCATGATTCATGATTCATGATTCAATTCATGATTCATGATTCATGATTCGAATTATGATTCATGATTAAATTCATGATTCATGATTCAATTCATGATTCATGATTTATTTCATGATTCAATTCATGGTTCATGAATCTAGATTCAATTCATGATTTATTTCATGATTCATCATTCGATTCATGATTCATGATTCAATTCTTGATTTATGATTCATGATTCATGATTTAATTCATGATTCATGATTCAATTCATGATTCATGATTTGATTCATGATTCATGATTTATGATTCAATTCATGGTTCATGAATCTTTATTAAATTCATGATTTATTTCATGATTCATGATTCGATTCATGATTCATGATTCAATTCATGATTCAATTCATTATTTATTTCATAATTCATGATTCGAATCATGATTCATGATTCATGATTCAATTCATGATTCAATTCATGATTTATGATTTAATTCATGATTTAATTCCTGATTCATGATTCATGATTCATGATTCGATTTATAATTCATGATTCAATTCATGATGCATGATTCAATTCGTGATTCATGATTCAATTCATGATTCATAATTCATTTCATGATTCATTTCATGATTCATGATTCCTGATTTAATTCATGATTCATGATTCAATACATGATTCATGATTCATTCCATGATTCATGATTCAATTCATGATTCAATTCATGATTCAATTTATGATTCATAATTCATGATTCAATTCATGATTCGATTCATGATTCATGATTCATGATTCAATTCATGATTCAATTCATTATTTATTTCATAATTCATGATTCGATTCATGATTCATGATTCAATTCATGATTCAATTCATGATTTATGATTTAATTCATGATTTAATTCCTGATTCATGATTCATGATTCGATTTATAATTCATGATTAATTTCATGATTCATTTCATGATTCATGATTCCTGATTCAATTCATGATTCATGATTCAATATATGATTCATGATTCATTCCATGATTCATGATTCAATTCATGATTCAATTCATGATTCAATTTATGATTCATAATTCATGATTCAATTCATGATTCATAATTCATTTCATGATTCATTTCTTGATTCATGATTCCTGATTCAATTCATGATTCATGATTCAATATATGATTCATGATTCATTCCATGATTCATGATTCAATTCATGATTCAATTCATGATTCAATTTATGATTCATAATTCATGATTCAATTCATGATTCAATTTATGATTCATGATTCATGATTCAATTCATGATTCATGATTCATGATTCAATTCATGATTCATGATTCAATACATGATTCATGATTCATTCCATGATTCAAGATTCAATTCATGATTCAATTCATGATTCATGATTCGATTCATGATTCATGATTCATGATTCAATTCATAATTCATGATTCGATTTATGATTCATGATTTAATTCATGATTCAATTCATGATTCATGATTCAATTCATGATTCATGATTCATTTCATGATTCATTTCATGATTCATGATTCAATTCAAGATTCATGATTCAATTCATGATTCATTTCATGATTCATGATTAATGATTCAATTCATGATTCAATTCATGATTCAACTTATGATTTATAATTCATGATTCAATTCATGATTCAATTAATGATTCATGATTCATGATTCATGATTCAATTCATGATTTGATTCATGATTCATCATTCATCATTCAATTCATGATTCATGATTCAATTCATGATTCAATTTATGATTCATGATTCCTGATTCAATTCATGATTCATGATTCAATTCATGATTCATGATTCCTTTCATGATTCATGATTCAATTCATGATTCAATTTATGATTCATGATTCAATTCAATATTCATGGTTCATGATTCAATTCATGATTCACGATTCAATTCATGATTCATGATTCATTTCATGATTCATGATTCAATTCATGATTCAATTCATAATTCTACTTATGATTTATAATTCATGATTCAATTCATGATTCAATTCAAGATTCATGATTCAATTCATGATTCATGATTCGATTCATGATTTATGTTTCAATTCATGATTCAATTCTTTATTCAATTCATAATTCAATTAATTAATTATGATTCGATTCATGATTCATGTTTGAATTCATGATTCAATTCATGATTCATTTCATGATTCATGATTCAATTCATGATTCATGATTCGATTCATGATTCATGATTCAATTCATGATTCATGATTCGATTTATGATTCATGATTCAATTCATGATTCAATTCATGATTCAATTCATGATTCAATTTATGATTTATAATTTATGATTCAATTCATGATTCAATTTATGATTCATGATTCATGATTCAATTCGTGATTCATGATTCATGATTCGATTCATGATTCATGATTCAATTCATAATTCATGATTCATGATTCGATTTATGAATTATGAATCAATTCATGATTCAATTCATGATTCATGATTCATTTCATGATTCATTTCATTATCCATGATTCCTGATTCAATTCATGATACATGATTCAATTCATGATTCATGATTCATTTCATGATTCATGATTCAATTCATGATTCGATTCATGATTCATGAGTCAATTAATAAATTCATGATTCGATTCATGATTCATGATTCAATTCTTGATTCATGATTCATGATTTGAATTATGATTCATGATTAAATTCATGATTCATGATTTATGATTCAATTCATGATTCATGATTTATTTCATGATTCAATTCATGATTCAATTCATGATTTATGATTCATTTCATGATTCATGATTCATGATTTAATTCATGATTCATGGTTCATGATTCATGATTCGATTTATAATTCATGATTCAATTCATGATGCATGATTCAATTTATGATTCATGATTTAATTCATGATTCATGATTCATTTCATGATTCATGATTCATGATTCAATTCATGATTCATCAGTCAATTCATGATTCATGATTCATTTCATGATTCATGATTTAATTCATGATTAAATTCATGATTCAATTTATGATTCATAATTCATGATTCAATTCATGATTCAATTCATGATTCATGATTCAGGATTCAATTAATGATTCATGATTCAATTCATGATTCATAATTCAATTCATGATTCATGATTCAATTCATGATTCATTACATGGTTCATGATTCAATTCATGATTCATGATTTAATTCATGATTCAATTCATGATTCATGATTCGATTCATGATTCATGATTCATGATTCAATTTATGATTCATGATTCAATTCATGATTCATGATTTATTTCATGATTCATTTTATGATTCATAATTCAATTCATGATTCATGATTCAATGCATGAATCATGATACATGATTCAATTCATGAATCATTATTCATGATTCAATTCATGATTCATGATTCAATTCATGATTCATAATTCATAATTCAATTCATGATTAATGATTCAATTCATGATTCATGATTCAATTCATGATTCATGACTCATGATTCAATTCATGATTCATGATTCAATTCATGATTTATGATTCATGATTCAATTCATGATTCATGATTCAATTCATGATTCATAATTCAATTCATGATTCATAATTCAATTCATGATTCATGATTCAATTCATGATTCGATTCATGATTTAATTCATGATTCGATTCATGATTCATGATTCAATTCATGATTCATGATTCATTTCATGATTCATTTCATGATTCAAGATTCAATTCAAAATTCATGATTCAATTCATGATTCATTTCATGATTCATGATTCATGATTCAATTCATGATTCAATTCATGATTCAACTTATGATTTATAATTCATGATTCGATTCATGATTCATGTTTAAATTCATGTTTCAATTCATGATTCATTTCATGATTCATGATTCAATTCATGATTCATGATTCGATTCATGATTCATGATTCATGATTCAATTCTTGATTCATGATTCGATTCATGATTCAATTCATGATTCATGATTCAATTCATGATTCATGATTTGATTCATGATTCATCATTCATCATTCAATTCATGATTCATGATTCAATTCATGATTCAATTTATGATTCATGATTCCTGATTCAATTCATGATTCATGATTCAATTCATGATTCATGATTCCTTTCATGATTCATGATTCAATTCATGATTCAATTCATGATTCAATTTATGATTCATGATTCAATTCAAGATTCATGATTCATGATTCAATTCATGATTCATGATTCAATTCATGATTCTTGATTCATTTCATGATTCATGATTCAATTCATGATTCAATTCATGATTCAACTTATGATTTATAATTCATGATTCAATTCATGATTCAATTCATGATTCATGATTCATGATTCAATTCATGATTCATGATTCAATTCATGAATCATGATTCGATTCATGATTTATGTTTGAATTCATGATTCAATTCTTGATTCAATTCATAATTCAATTCATGATTCATGATTTGATTCATGATTCATGTTTGAATTCATGATTCAATTCATGATTCATTTCATGATTCATGATTCAATTCATGATTCATGATTCAATTCTTGATTTATGATTCATGATTCATGATTCAATTCATGATACATGATTCAATTCATGATTCATGATTCATTTCATGATTCATGATTCAATTCATGATTCGATTCATGATTCATTAGTCAATTCATAAATTCATGATTCGATTCATGATTCATGATTCAATTCTTGATTCATGATTCATGATTTGAATTATGATTCATGATTAAATTCATGATTCATGATTCATGATTCAATTCATGATTCATGATTCGATTCATGATTCATGATTCAATTCATGATTCATGATTCATTTCATGATTCATTTCATGATTCATGATTCAATTCAAAATTCATGATTCAATTCATGATTCATGATTCGATTCATGATTCATGATTCAATTCATGATTCAATTCATGATTCAACTTATGATTTATAATTCATGATTCGATTCAAGATTCATGTTTGAATTCATGATTCAATTCATGATTCATTTCATGATTCATGATTCAATTCATGATTCATGATTCGATTCATGATTCATGATTCATGATTCAATTCATGATTCATGATTCAATTCATGATTCATGATTCAATTCATGATTCATGATTAAATTCATGATTCATGATTAAATTCATGATTCATGATTTGATTCATGATTCATCATTCATCATTCAATTCATGATTCATGATTCAATTCATGATTCAATTTATGATTCATGATTCCTGATTTAATTCATGATTCATGATTCAATTCAAGATTCATGATTCATGATTCAATTCATGATTCATGATTCAATTCATGATTCTTGATTCATTTCATGATTCATGATTCAATTCATGATTCAATTCATGATTCAACTTATGATTTATAATTCATGATTCAATTCATGATTCATGATTCAATTCATGAATCATGATTCAATTCATGATTCATGATTCAATTCATGAATCATGATTTGATTCATGATTTATGTTTGAATTCATGATTCAATTCTTGATTCAATTCATAATTCAATTCATGATTCATGATTCGATTCATGATTCATGTTTGAATTAATGATTCAATTCATGATTCATTTCATGATTCATGATTCAATTCATGATTCATGATTCAATTCTTGATTTATGATTCATGATTCATGATTCAATTCATGATACATGATTCATGATTCATTTCATGATTCATGATTCAATTCATGATTCGATTCATGATTCATGATTCAATTCTTGATTCATGATTCATGATTTGAATTATGATTCATGATTAAATTCATGATTCATGATTTATGATTCAATTCATGATTCATGATTTATTTCATGATTCAATTCATGATTCAATTCATGATTTATGATGCATTTCATGATTCATGATTCATGATTTAATTCATGATTCATGATTCATGATTCATGATTCGATTTATAATTCATGATTCAATTCATGATGCATGATTCAATTTGTGATTCATGATTTAATTCATGATTCATGATTCATTTCATGATTCATGATTCAATTCATGATTCATGAGTCAATTCATGATTCATGATTCATTTCATGATTCATGATTTAATTCATGATTAAATTCATGATTCAATTTATGATTCATAAGTCATGATTCAATTCATGATTCAATTCATGATTCATGATTCAGGATTCAATTAATGATTCATGATTCAATTCATGATTCATGATTCAATTCATGATTCATGATTCAATGCATGATTCAATTCTTGATTCAATTCATAATTCAATTCATGATTCATGATTCAATTCATGATTCATTACATGGTTCATGATTCAATTCATGATTCATGATTCAATTCATGATTCAATTCATGATTCATGATTCGATTCATGATTCATGATTCATGATTCAATTTATGATTCATGATTCAATTCATGATTCATGATTTATTTCATGATTCATTTTATGATTCATAATTCAATTCATGATTCATGATTCAATTCATGAATCATGATACATGATTCAATTCATGAATCATTATTCATGATTCAATTCATGATTCATGATTCAATTCATGATTCATAATTCATAATTCAATTCATGATTAATGATTCAATTCATGATTCATGATTCAATTCATGATTTGATTCATGATTCATGATTCAATTCATGATTCATGACTCATGATTCAATTCATGATTCATGATTCAATTCATGATTTATGATTCATGATTCAATTCATGAATCATTATTCATGATTCAATTCATGATTCATAATTCAATTCATGATTCATAATTCAATTCATGATTCATGATTCAATTCATGATTTGATTCATGATTTAATTCATGATTCGATTCATGATTCATGATTCAATTCATGATTCATGATTCATTTCATGATTCATTTCATGATTCATGATTCATGATTCAATTCATGATTCATGAGTCAATTCATGATTCATGATTCATTTAATGATTCAAGATTTAATTCATGATTGAATTCATGATTCAATTTATGATTCATAATTCATGATTCAATTCATGATTCATGATTCATGATTCAATTCATGATTCATGATTCAATTCATGATTCATGATTCAATGCATGATTCAATTCTTGATTCAATTCATAATTCAATTCATGATTCATGATTCAATTCATGATTCAATTCATGATTTATGATTCAATTCATGATTTATTTCATGATTCATGATTTGATTCATGATTCATGATTCAATTCATGATTCAATTCATGATTTATGATTCAATTCATGATTCATGATTCATGATTTAATTCATGATTCTTGATTTATGAGTCATGATTCGATTTATAATTCATGATTCAATTCATGATGCATGATTCAATTTGTGATTCATGATTTAATTCATGATACATGATTCATTTCATGATTCATTTCATGATTCATGATTCAATTCGAGACTCATGAGTCAATTCATGATTCATGATTCATTTCATGATTCATGATTTAATTCATGATTCAATTCATGATTCAATTTATGATTCATAATTCATGATTCAATTCATGATTCAATTCATGATTCATGATTCATGATTAAATTCATGATTCATGATTCAATTCATGATTCATGATTCAATTCATGATTCGATTCATGATTCATGATTTATGATTCGATATATGATTCATGATTAAAATTATGATTCCTAATTTATGATTCAATTTATGATTCATGATTCATGATTCAATTCATGATTCGATTCATGATTCATGATTCAATTCATGATTCATGATTTGATTCATGATTCATGATTCAATTTTTAATTCATGATTCGATTCATGATTCATGATTAAATTTATGATTCATGATTTATGATTCAATTCATGATTCATGATTTATTTCATGATTCAATTCATGGTTCATGAATCTTGATTCAATTCATGATTTATTTCATGATTCATGATTTAATTCATGATTAAATTCATGATTCAATTTATGATTCATAATTCATGATTCAATTCATGATTAAATTCATGATTCATGATTCAGGATTCAATTAATGATTCATGATTCAATTCATGATTCATGATTCAATTCATGATTCATGATTCAATGCATGATTCAATTCTTGATTCAATTCATAATTCAATTCATGATTCATGATTCAATTCATGGTTCATTACATAGTTCATGATTCAATTCATGATTCATGATTCAATTCATGATTCAATTCATGATTCATGATTCGATTCATGATTCATGATTCATGATTCAATTTATGATTCATGATTCAATTCATGATTCATGATTTATTTCATGATTAATTTTATGATTCATAATTCAATTCATGATTCATGATTCAATTCATGAATTATGATACATGATTCAATTCATGAATCATTATTCATGATTCAATTCATGATTCATGATTCAATTCATGATTCAAAATTCATAATTCAATTCATGATTAATGATTCAATTCATGATTCATGATTCAATTCATGATTTGATTCATGATTCATGATTCAATTCATGATTCATGACTCATGATTCAATTCATGATTCATGATTCAATTCATGATTTATGATTCATGATTCAATTCATGATTCATGATTCAATTCATGATTTATGATTCAATTCATGATTCATAATTCAATTCATGATTCATGATTCAATTCATGATTCGATTCATGATTTAATTCATGATTCGATTCATGATTCATGATTCAATTCATGATTCATGATTCATTTCATGATTCATAATTCAATTCATGATTCATGATTCAATTCATGATTCGATTCATGATTTAATTCATGATTCGATTCATGATTCATGATTCAATTCATGATTCATAATTCAATTCATGATTCATAATTCAATTCATGATTCATGATTCAATTCATGATTCGATTCATGATTTAATTCATGATTCGATTCATGATTCATGATTCAATTCATGATTCATGATTCATTTCATGATTCATTTCATGATTCATGATTCAATTCAAAATTCATGATTCAATTCATGATTCATTTCATGATTCATGATTCATGATTCAATTCATGATTCAATTCATGATTCAACTTATGATTTATAATTCATGATTCGATTCATGATTCATGTTTGAATTCATGATTCAATTCATGATTCATTTCATGATTCATGATTCAATTCATGATTCATGATTCGATTCATGATTCATGATTCATGATTCAATTCATGATTCATGATTTGATTCATGATTCAATTCATGATTCATGATTCAATTCATGATTCATGATTTGATTCATGATTCATCATTCATCATTCAATTCATGATTCATGATTCAAATTATGATTCAATTTAAGATTCATGATTACTGATTCCATTCATGATTCATGATTCAATTCATGATTCATGATTCCTTTCATGATTCATGATTCAATTCATGATTCAATTCATGATTCAATTTATGATTCATGATTCAATTCAAGATTCATGATTCATGATTCAATTCATGATTCATGATTCAATTCATGATTCTTGATTCATTTCATGATTCATGATTCAATTCATGATTCAATTCATGATTCAACTTATGATTTATAATTCATGATTCAATTCATGATTCAATTCATGATTCATGATTCATGATTCAATTCATGATTCATGATTCAATTCATGAATCATGATTCGATTCATGATTTATGTTTGAATTCATGATTCAATTCTTGATTCAATTCATAATTCAATTCATGATTCATGATTCGATTCATGATTCATGTTTGAATTCATGATTCAATTCATGATTCATTTCATGATTCATGATTCAATTCATGATTCATGATTCAATTCTTGATTTATGATTCATGATTCATGATTCAATTCATGATACATGATTCAATTCATGATTCATGATTCATTTCATGATTCATGATTCAATTCATGATTCGATTCATGATTCATGAGTCAATTCATAAATTCATGATTCGATTCATGATTCATGATTCAATTCTTGATTCATGATTCATGATTTGAATTATGATTCATGATTAAATTCATGATTCATGATTCATGATTCATCATTCGATTCATGATTCATGATTCAATTCATGATTCATGATTCATTTCATGATTCATTTCATGATTCATGATTCAATTCAAAATTCATGATTCAATTCATGATTCATTTCATAATTCATGATTCATGATTCAATTCATGATTCAATTCATGATTCAACTTATGATTTATAATTCATGATTCAATTCATGATTCATGATTCATTTCATGATTCATTTCATGATTCATGATTCAATTCAAAATTCATGATTCAATTCATGATTCATTTCATAATTCATGATTCATGATTCAATTCATGATTCAATTCATGATTCAACTTATGATTTATAATTCATGATTCAATTAATGATTCATTTCATGATTCATGATTCAATTCATGATTCATGATTCGATTCATGATTCATGATTCATGATTCAATTCATGATTCATGATTCGATTCATGATTCATGATTCAATTCATGATTCATGATTCAATTCATGATTCATGATTTGATTCATGATTCATCATTCATCATTCAATTCATGATTCATGATTCAATTCATGATTCAATTTATGATTCATGATTCCTGATTCAATTCATGATTCATGATTCAATTCATGATTCATGATTTGAATTATGATTCATGATTAAATTCATGATTCATGATTTATGATTCAATTCATGATTCATTATTTATTTAATGATTCAATTCATGATTCAATTCATGATTTATGATTCATTTCATGATTCATGATTCATGATTTAATTCATGATTCATGATTCATGATTCGATTTATAATTCATGATTCAATTCATGATGCATGATTCAATTTGTAAATCATGATTTAATTCATGATTCATGATTCATTTCATGATTCATGATTCATGATTCAATTCATGATTCATGAGTCAATTCATGATTCATGATTCATTTCATGATTCATTTCATGATTAAATTCATGATTCAATTTATGATTCATAATTCATGATTCAATTCATGATTCAATTCATGATTCATGATTCAGGATTCAATTAATGATTCATGATTCAATTCATGATTCATGATTCAATTCATGATTCATGATTTGAATCATGATTCATTACATGGTTCATGATTCAATTCATGATTCATGATTCAATTCATGATTCATGATTCGATTCATGATTCATGATTCATGATTCAATTTATGATTCATGATTCAATTCATGATTCATGATTTATTTCATGATTCATTTTATGATTCATAATTCAATTTATGATTCATGATTCAATTCATGATTCATGATACATGATTCAATTCATGAATCATTATTCATGATTCAATTCATGATTCATGATTCAATTCATGATTCATAATTCATAATTCAATTCATGATTAATGATTCAATTCATGATTCATGATTCAATTCATGATTTGATTCATGATTCATGATTCAATTCATGATTCATGACTCATGATTCAATTCATGATTCATGATTCAATTCTTAATTTATGATTCATGATTCAATTCATGATTCATGATTCAATTCATGATTTATGATTCATGATTCAATTCATGATTCATGATTTGATTCATGATTCATTACATGGTTCATGATTCAATTCATGATTCATGATTCAATTCATGATTCGATTCATGATTTAATTCATTATTCGATTCATGATTCAATTCATGATTCATGATTCATTTCATGATTCATTTCATGATTCATGATTCAATTCAAAATTCATGATTCAATTCATGATTCATTTCATGATTCATGATTCATGATTCAATTCATGATTCAATTCATGATTCAACTTATGATTTATAATTCATGATTCGATTCATGATTCATGTTTGAATTCATGATTCAATTCATGATTCATTTCATGATTCATGATTCAATTCATGATTCATGATTCGAATCATGATTCATGATTCATGATTCAATTCATGATTCATGATTCGATTCATGATTCAATTCATGATTCATGATTCAATTCATGATTCATAATTTGATTCATGATTCATCATTCATCATTCAATTCATGATTCATGATTCAATTCATGATTCAATTCATGAATCATTATTCATGATTCAAATTATGATTCATGATTCAATTCATGATTCATAATTCATAATTCAATTCATGATTAATGATTCAATTCATGATTCATGATTCAATTCATGATTTGATTCATGATTCAATTCATGATTCATGACTCATGATTCAATTCATGATTCATGATTCAATTCATGATTTATGATTCATGATTCAATTCATGATTCATGATTCAATTCATGATTCAATTCAAGAATCATTATTCATGATTCAAATTATGATTCATGATTCAATTCATGATTCATAATTCATAATTCAATTCATGATTAATGATTCAATTCATGATTCATGATTCAATTCATGATTTGATTCATGATTCAATTCATGATTCATGACTCATGATTCAATTCATGATTCATGATTCAATTCATGATTTATGATTCATGATTCAATTCATGATTCATGATTCAATTCATGATTTATGATTCATGATTCAATTCATGATTCATAATTCAATTCATGATTCATAATTCAATTCATGATTCATGATTCAATTCATGATTCGATTCATGATTTAATTCATGATTCGATTCATGATTCATGATTTAATTCATGATTCATGATTCATTTCATGATTCATGATTCATGATTCAATTCATGATTCATGAGTCAATTCATGATTCATGATTCATTTAATGATTCATGATTTAATTCATGATTGAATTCATGATTCAATTTATGATTCATAATTCATGATTCAATTCATGATTCAATTCATGATTCATGATTCAATTCATGATTCATGATTCAATGCATGATTCAATTCTTGATTCAATTCATAATTCAATTCATGATTCATGATTCAATTCATGATTCGATTCATGATTCATGATTTATGATTCGATATATGATTCATGATTAAAATTATGATTCTTAATTTATGATTCAATTCATGATTCATGATTCATGATTCAATTCATGATTCGATTCATGATTCATGATTCAATTCATGATTCATGATTTGATTCATGATTCATGATTCAATTTTTAATTCATGATTCGATTCATGATTCATGATTAAATTTATGATTCATGATTTATGATTCAATTCATGATTCATGATTTATTTCATGATTCAATTCATGGTTCATGAATCTTGATTCAATTCATGATTTATTTTATGATTCATGATTCAATTCATGATTCAATTCATTATTTATTTCATGATTCATGATTCGATTCATGATTCATGATTCAAAATTCAATTCATGATTCAATTCAGGATTTATGATTCAATTCATGATTCATGATTCATTTCATGATTCATTTCATGATTCATGATTCGATTCATGATTCATGATTCAATTTATGATTCATGATTCAATTCAGGATTCATGATTTATTTCATGATTCATTTTATGATTCATAATTCAATTCATGATTCATGATTCATTTCATGAATCATGATACATGATTCAATTCATGAATCATTATTCATGATTCAAATTATGATTCATGATTCAATTCATGATTCATAATTCATAATTCAATTCATGATTAATGATTCAATTCATGATTTGATTCATGATTCAATTCATGATTCATGACTCATGATTCAATTCATGATTCATGATTCAATTCATGATTTATGATTCATGATTCAATTCATGATTCATGATTCAATTCATGATTCATGATTCATTTAATGATTCATGATTTAATTCATGATTGAATTCATGATTCAATTTATGATTCATGATTCAATGCATGATTCAATTATTGATTCAATTCATAATTCAATTCATGATTCATGATTCAATTCATGATTCAATTCATGATTTATGATTCAATTCATGATTTATTTCATGATTCATGATTTGATTCATGATTCATGATTCAATACATGATTCAATTCATGATTTATGATTCAATTCATGATTCATGATTCATGATTTAATTCATGATTCTTGATTTATGAGTCATGATTCGATTTATAATTCATGATTCAATTCATGATGCATGATTCAATTTGTGATTCATGATTTAATTCATGATTCATGATTCATTTCATGATTCATGATTCAATTCATGACTCATGAGTAAATTCATGATTCATGATTCATTTCATGATTCATTATTTAATTCATGATTCAATTCATGATTCAATTTATGATTCACAATTCATGATTCAATTCATGATTCAATTCATGATTCATGATTCATGATTAAATTCATGATTCATGATTCAATTCATGATTCATGATTCAATGCATGATTCAATTCTTGATTCAATTCATAATTCAATTCATGATTCATGATTCAATTCATGATTCGATTCATGATTCATGATTTATGATTCGATATATGATTCATGATTAAAATTATGATTCTTAATTTATGATTCAATTCATGATTCATGATTCATGATTCAATTCATGATTCGATTCATGATTCATGATTCAATTCATGATTCATGATTTGATTCATGATTCATGATTCAATTTTTAATTCATGATTCGATTCATGATTCATGATTAAATTTATGATTCATGATTTATGATTCAATTCATGATTCATGATTTATTTCATGATTCAATTCATGGTTCATGAATCTTGATTCAATTCATGATTTATTTTATGATTCATGATTCAATTCATGATTCAATTCATTATTTATTTCATGATTCATGATTCGATTCATGATTCATGATTCAAAATTCAATTCATGATTCAATTCAGGATTTATGATTCAATTCATGATTCATGATTCATTTCATGATTCATTTCATGATTCATGATTCGATTCATGATTCATGATTCATGATTCAATTTATGATTCATGATTCAATTCATGATTCATGATTTATTTCATGATTCATTTTATGATTCATAATTCAATTCATGATTCATGATTCATTTCATGAATCATGATACATGATTCAATTCATGAATCATTATTCATGATTCAAATTATGATTCATGATTCAATTCATGATTCATAATTCATAATTCAATTCATGATTAATGATTCAATTCATGATTTGATTCATGATTCAATTCATGATTCATGACTCATGATTCAATTCATGATTCATGATTCAATTCATGATTTATGATTCATGATTCAATTCATGATTCATGATTCAATTCATGATTTATGATTCATGATTCAATTCATGAATCATTATTCATGATTCAATTCATGATTCATAATTCAATTCATGATTCATAATTCAATTCATGATTCATGATTCAATTCATGATTCGATTCATGATTTAATTCATGATTCGATTTATGATTCATGATTCAATTCATGATTCATGATTCATTTCATGATTCATGATTCATGATTCAATTCATGATTCATGAGTCAATTCATGATTCATGATTCATTTAATGATTCATGATTTAATTCATGATTGAATTCATGATTCAATTTATGATTCATAATTCATGATTCAATTCATGATTCAATTTATGATTCATGATTCATGATTCAATTCATGATTCATGATTCAATTCATGATTCATGATTCAATGCATGATTCAATTCTTGATTCAATTCATAATTCAATTCATGATTCATGATTCAATTCATGATTCAATTCATGATTTATGATTCAATTCATGATTTATTTCATGATTCATGATTTGATTCATGATTCATGATTCAATTCATGATTCAATTCATGATTTATGATTCAATTCATGATTCATGATTCATGATTTAATTCATGATTCTTGATTTATGAGTCATGATTCGATTTATAATTCATGATTCAATTCATGATGCATGATTCAATTTGTGATTCATGATTTAATTCATGATTCATGATTCATTTCATGATTCATTTCATGATTCATGATTCAATTCATGACTCATGAGTAAATTCATGATTCATGATTCATTTCATGATTCATGATTCATTTCATGATTCATGATTTAATTCATGATTCAATTCATGATTCAATTTATGATTCACAATTCATGATTCAATTCATGATTCAATTCATGATTCATGATTCATGATTAAATTCATGATTCAATTCATGATTCAATTCATGATTCATGATTCAATGCATGATTCAATTCTTGATTCAATTCATAATTCAATTCATGATTCATGATTCAATTCATGATTCGATTCATGATTCATGATTTATGATTCGATATATGATTCATGATTAAAATTATGATTCTTAATTTATGATTCAATTCATGATTCATGATTCATGATTCAATTCATGATTCGATTCATGATTCATGATTCAATTCATGATTCATGATTTGATTCATGATTCATGATTCAATTTTTAATTCATGATTCGATTCATGATTCATGATTAAATTTATGATTCATGATTTATGATTCAATTCATGATTCATGATTTATTTCATGATTCAATTCATGGTTCATGAATCTTGATTCAATTCATGATTTATTTTATGATTCATGATTCAATTCATTATTTATTTCATGATTCATGATTCGATTCATGATTCATGATTCAAAATTCAATTCATGATTCAATTCAGGATTTATGATTCAATTCATGATTCATGATTCATTTCATGATTCATTTCATGATTCATGATTCGATTTATGATTCATGATTCAATTCATGATGCATGATTCAATTCGTGATTCATGATTCAATTCATAATTCATGATTCATTTCATGATTCATTTCATGATTCATGATTCGATTTATGATTCATGATTCAATTCATGATGCATGATTCAATTCGTGATTCCTAATTCAATTCATGATTCATGATTCAATTCATGATTCATGATTCATTTCATGATTCATGATTCAATTCATGATTCGATTCATGATTTATGATTCAATTCATGATTCATGATTCGATTAATGATTCATGATTCAATTCATGATTCATGATTCATGATTCGAATTATGATTCATGATTAAATTCATGATTCATGATTTATGATTCAATTCATGATTCATGATTTATTTCATGATTCAATTCATGGTTCATGAATCTTGATTCAATTCATGATTTATTTCATGATTCATGATTCGATTCATGATTCAATTCATGATTCAATTCATGATTTATTTCATGATTCATGATTCGATTCATGATTCATGATTCAATTCTTGATTTATGATTCATGATTCATGATTAAATTCATGATTCATAATTCAATTCATGATTCATGATTTGATTCATGATTCATGTTTGAATTCATGATTCAATTCATGATTCATTTCATGATTCATGATTCAATTTATGATTCATGATTCAATCCATGATTCATGATTCGATTCATGATTCATGATTCAATTCATGATTCATGATTCATTTCATGATTCTTTTCATGATTCATGATTTAATTCATGATTCATGATTCATGATTCAATTCATGATTAATGATTCAATTCATTATTCATTTTATGATTCATGATTCATGATTCATGATTCATGATTCAATTCATCATTCATGACTCATGATTCAATTCATGACTCATGATTCAATTCATGATTCATGATTCAATTCATCATTCATGATTCAATTCATCATTCATGATTCATGATTCAAGATTCAATACATGATTCATGATTCGATTCATGATTCATAATTCAATTCATGATTCATGATTCAATTCATGATTCGATTCATGATTCATGATTTAATTCATGATTCATGATTCATGATTCAATTCATTATTCATGATTCAATTCATGATTCATGATTCATGATTCAATTCATGATTCATGACTTATGATTAAATTCATGATTCGATTCATGATTCATAATTCGATATATGATTCATGATTAAATTCATGATTCATGTTTTATGATTCAATTCATGATTCATGATTCATGATTCAATTCATGATTCGATTCATGATTCATGATTCATAATTCAATTCATGATTCATGATTCGATTCATGATTCAATTCTTGATTCATGATTCGATTCATGATTCATGATTACATTTATGGTTCATAAATCTTGATTCAATTTATGATTTATTTCATGATTCATGATTCGATTCATGATTCATGATTCAATTCATGATTCAATTCATGATTTATGATTCAATTCATGATTCATGATTCGATTCATGATTCATGATTCAATTCATGATTCAATTCATGATTTATGATTCAATTCATGATTCATGATTAATGATTTAATTCATGATTCATGATTCATGATTCATGATTCGATTTATAATTCATGATTCAATTCATGATGCATGATTCAATTTGTGATTCATGATTTAATTCATGATTCATGATTCATTTCATGATTCATTTCATGATTCATGATTCAATTCATGATTCATGAGTGAATTCATGATTCATGATTCATTTCATGATTCATGATTTAATTCATGATTGAATTCATGATTGAATTTATGATTCATAATTCATGATTCAATTCATGATTCAATTCATGATTCATGATTCATGATTCAATTCATGATTCATGATTCAATTCATGATTCATGATTCAATGCATGATTCAATTCTTGATTCAATTCATAATTCAATTCATGATTCATGATTCAATTCATGATTCAATTCATGATTTATGATTCAATTCATGATTTATTTCATGATTCATGATTTGATTCATGATTCATGATTCAATTCATGATTCAATTCATGATTTATGATTCAATTCATGATTCATGATTCATGATTTAATTCATGATTCATGATTCATGATTCGATTTATAATTCATGGTTCAATTCATGATGCATGATTCAATTTGTGATTCATGATTTAATTCATGATTCATGATTCATTTCATGATTCATTTCATGATTCATGATTCATGATTCAATTCACGATTCATGAGTCAATTCATGATTCATTTCATGATTCATGATTTAATTCATGATTCAATTCATGATTCAATTTATGATTCATAATTTATGATTCAATTCATGATTCATGATTCATGACTCAATTCATGATTCATGATTCAATTCATGATTCGATTTATGATTCATGATTCATAATTCAATTCATGATTCATGATTCGATTCATGATTCATGATTCAATTCTTGATTCATGATTCGATTCATGATTCATGTTTACATTTATGGTTCATGAATCTTGATTCAATTTATGATTTATTTCATGATTCATGATTCGATTCATGATTCATGATTCAATTCATGATTCAATTCATGATTTATGATTCAATTCATGATTCATGATTCGATTCATGATTCATGATTCAATTCATGATTCAATTCATGATTTATGATTCAATTCATGATTCATGATTAATGATTTAATTCATGATTCATGATTCATGATTCGATTTATAATTCATGATTCAATTCATGATTCAATTCATGATTTATGATTCAATTCATGATTCATGATTAATGATTTAATTCATGATTCATGATTCATTTCATGATTCATTTCATGATTCATGATTCAATTCATGACTCATGAGTCAATTCATGATTCATGATTCATTTCATGATTCATGATTTAATTCATGATTCAATTCATGATTCAATTTATGATTCACAATTCATGATTCAATTCATGATTCAATTCATGATTCATGATTCATGATTAAATTCATGATTCATGATTCAATTCATGATTCATGATTCAATGCATGATTCAATTCTTGATTCAATTCATAATTCAATTCATGATTCATGATTCAATTCATGATTCGATTCATGATTCATGATTTATGATTCGATATATGATTCATGATTAAAATTATGATTCTTAATTTATGATTCAATTCATGATTCATGATTCATGATTCAATTCATGATTCGATTCATGATTCATGATTCAATTCATGATTCATGATTTGATTCATGATTCATGATTCAATTTTTAATTCATGATTCGATTCATGATTCATGATTAAATTTATGATTCATGATTTATGATTCAATTCATGATTCATGATTTATTTCATGATTCAATTCATGGTTCATGAATCTTGATTCAATTCATGATTTATTTTATGATTCATGATTCAATTCATGATTCAATTCATTATTTATTTCATGATTCATGATTCGATTCATGATTCATGATTCAAAATTCAATTCATGATTCAATTCAGGATTTATGATTCAATTCATGATTCATGATTCATTTCATGATTCATTTCATGATTCATGATTCGATTCATGATTCATGATTCATGATTCAATTTATGATTCATGATTCAATTCATGATTCATGATTTATTTCATGATTCATTTTATGATTCATAATTCAATTCATGATTCATGATTCATTTCATGAATCATGATACATGATTCAATTCATGAATCATTATTCATGATTCAAATTATGATTCATGATTCAATTCATGATTCATAATTCATAATTCAATTCATGATTAATGATTCAATTTATGATTCATGATTCAATTCATGATTTGATTCATGATTCAATTCATGATTCATGACTCATGATTCAATTCATGATTCATGATTCAATTCATGATTTATGATTCATGATTCAATTCATGATTCATGATTCAATTCATGATTTATGATTCATGATTCAATTCATGATTCATAATTCAATTCATGATTCATAATTCAATTCATGATTCATGATTCAATTCATGATTCGATTCATGATTTAATTCATGATTCGATTCATGATTCATGATTCAATTCATGATTCATGATTCATTTCATGATTCATGATTCATGATTCAATTCATGATTCATGAGTCAATTCATGATTCATGATTCATTTAATGATTCATGATTTAATTCATGATTGAATTCATGATTCAATTTATGATTCATAATTCATGATTCAATTCATGATTCAATTCATGATTCATGATTCATGATTCAATTCATGATTCATGATTCAATTCATGATTCATGATTCAATGCATGATTCAATTCTTGATTCAATTCATAATTCAATTCATGATTCATGATTCAATTCATGATTCAATTCATGATTTATGATTCAATTCATGATTTATTTCATGATTCATGATTTGATTCATGATTCATGATTCAATTCATGATTCAATTCATGATTTATGATTCAATTCATGATTCATGATTTAATTCATGATTCTTGATTTATGAGTCATGATTCGATTTATAATTCATGATTCAATTCATGATGCATGATTCAATTTGTGATTCATGATTTAATTCATGATTCATGATTCATTTCATGATTCATTTCATGATTCATGATTCAATTCATGACTCATGAGTAAATTCATGATTCATGATTCATTTCATGATTCATGATTTAATTCATGATTCAATTCATGATTCAATTTATGATTCACAATTCATGATTCAATTCATGATTCAATTCATGATTCATGATTCATGATTAAATTCATGATTCATGATTCAATTCATGATTCATGATTCAATGCATGATTCAATTCTTGATTCAATTCATAATTCAATTCATGATTCATGATTCAATTCATGATTCGATTCATGATTCATGATTTATGATTCGATATATGATTCATGATTAAAATTATGATTCTTAATTTATGATTCAATTCATGATTCATGATTCATGATTCAATTCATGATTCGATTCATGATTCATGATTCAATTCATGATTCATGATTTGATTCATGATTCATGATTCAATTTTTAATTCATGATTCGATTGATGATTCATGATTAAATTTGTGATTCATGATTTATGATTCAATTCATGATTCATGATTTATTTCATGATTCAATTCATGGTTCATGAATCTTGATTCAATTCATGATTTATTTTATGATTCATGATTCAATTCATGATTCAATTCATTATTTATTTCATGATTCATGATTCGATTCATGATTCATGCTTCAAAATTCAATTCATGATTCAATTCAGGATTTATGATTCAATTCATGATTCATGATTCATTTCATGATTCATTTCATGATTCATGATTCGATTTATGATTCATGATTCAATTCATGATGCATGATTCAATTCGTGATTCATGATTCAATTCATAATTCATGATTCATTTCATGATTCATTTCATGATTCATGATTCGATTTATGATTCATGATTCAATTCATGATGCATGATTCAATTCGTGATTCCTAATTCAATTCATGATTCATGATTCAATTCATGATTCATGATTCATTTCATGATTCATGATTCAATTCATGATTCGATTCATGATTTATGATTCAATTCATGATTCATGATTCGATTCATGATTCATGATTCAATTCATGATTCATGATTCATGATTCGAATTATGATTCATGATTAAATTCATGATTCATGATTTATGATTCAATTCATGATTCATGATTTATTTCATGATTCAATTCATGGTTCATGAATCTTGATTCAATTCATGATTTATTTCATGATTCATGATTCGATTCATGATTCATGATTCATGATTCAATTCATGATTCAATTCATGATTTATTTCATGATTCATGATTCGATTCATGATTCATGATTCAATTCTTGATTTATGATTCATGATTCATGATTAAATTCATGATTCATAATTCAATTCATGATTCATGATTCGATTCATGATTCATGTTTGAATTCATGATTCAATTCATGATTCATTTCATGATTCATGATTCAATTTATGATTCATGATTCAATCCATGATTCATGATTCGATTCATGATTCATGATTCAATTCATGATTCATGATTCATTTCATGATTCTTTTCATGATTCATGATTTAATTCATGATTCATGATTCATGATTCAATTCATGATTAATGATTCAATTCATGATTCATTTTATGATTCATGATTTATGATTCATGATTCATGATTCAATTCATCATTCATGACTCATGATTCAATTCATGACTCATGATTCAATTCATGATTCATGATTCAATTCATCATTCATGATTCAATTCATCATTCATGATTCATGATTCAAGATTCAATACATGATTCATGATTCGATTCATGATTCATAATTCAATTCATGATTCATGATTCAATTCATGATTCGATTCATGATTCATGATTTAATTCATGATTCATGATTCATGATTCAATTTATTATTCATGATTCAATTCATGATTCATGATTCATGATTCAATTCATGATTCATGACTTATGATTAAATTCATGATTCGATTCATGATTCATAATTCGATATATGATTCATGATTAAATTCATGATTCATGTTTTATGATTCAATTCATGATTCATGATTCATGATTCAATTCATGATTCGATTCATGATTCATGATTCATAATTCAATTCATGATTCATGATTCGATTCATGATTCAATTCTTGATTCATTATTCGATTCATGATTCATGATTACATTTATGGTTCATAAATCTTGATTCAATTTATGATTTATTTCATGATTCATGATTCGATTCATGATTCATGATTCAATTCATGATTCAATTCATGATTTATGATTCAATTCATGATTCATGATTCGATTCATGATTCATGATTCAATTCATGATTCAATTCATGATTTATGATTCAATTCATGATTCATGATTAATGATTTAATTCATGATTCATGATTCATGATTCATGATTCGATTTATAATTCATGATTCAATTCATGATGCATGATTCAATTTGTGATTCATGATTTAATTCATGATTCATGATTCATTTCATGATTCATTTCATGATTCATGATTCAATTCATGATTCATGAGTGAATTCATGATTCATGATTCATTTCATGATTCATGATTTAATTCATGATTGAATTCATGATTGAATTTATGATTCATAATTCATGATTCAATTCATGATTCATGATTCATGATTCAATTCATGATTCATGATTCAATTCATGATTCGATTTATGATTCATGATTCATAATTCAATTCATGATTCATGATTCGATTCATGATTCATGATTCAATTCTTGATTCATGATTCGATTCATGATTCATGATTACATTTATGGTTCATGAATCTTGATTCAATTTATGATTTATTTCATGATTCATGATTCGATTCATGATTCATGATTCAATTCATGATTCAATTCATGATTTATGATTCAATTCATGATTCATGATTCGATTCATGATTCATGATTCAATTCATGATTCAATTCATGATTTATGATTCAATTCATGATTCATGATTAATGATTTAATTCATGATTCATGATTCATGATTCGATTTATAATTCATGATTCAATTCATGATTCAATTCATGATTTATGATTCAATTCATGATTCATGATTAATGATTTAATTCATGATTCATGATTCATTTCATGATTCATTTCATGATTCATGATTCAATTCATGACTCATGAGTCAATTCATGATTCATGATTCATTTCATGATTCATGATTTAATTCATGATTCAATTCATGATTCAATTTATGATTCACAATTCATGATTCAATTCATGATTCAATTCATGATTCATGATTCATGATTAAATTCATGATTCATGATTCAATTCATGATTCATGATTCAATGCATGATTCAATTCTTGATTCAATTCATAATTCAATTCATGATTCATGATTCAATTCATGATTCGATTCATGATTCATGATTTATGATTCGATATATGATTCATGATTAAAATTATGATTCTTAATTTATGATTCAATTCATGATTCATGATTCATGATTCAATTCATGATTCGATTCATGATTCATGATTCAATTCATGATTCATGATTTGATTCATGATTCATGATTCAATTTTTAATTCATGATTCGATTCATGATTCATGATTAAATTTATGATTCATGATTTATGATTCAATTCATGATTCATGATTTATTTCATGATTCAATTCATGGTTCATGAATCTTGATTCAATTCATGATTTATTTTATGATTCATGATTCAATTCATGATTCAATTCATTATTTATTTCATGATTCATGATTCGATTCATGATTCATGATTCAAAATTCAATTCATGATTCAATTCAGGATTTATGATTCAATTCATGATTCATGATTCATTTCATGATTCATTTCATGATTCATGATTCGATTCATGATTCATGATTCATGATTCAATTTATGATTCATGATTCAATTCATGATTCATGATTTATTTCATGATTCATTTTATGATTCATAATTCAATTCATGATTCATGATTCATTTCATGAATCATGATACATGATTCAATTCATGAATCATTATTCATGATTCAAATTATGATTCATGATTCAATTCATGATTCATAATTCATAATTCAATTCATGATTAATGATTCAATTTATGATTCATGATTCAATTCATGATTTGATTCATGATTCAATTCATGATTCATGACTCATGATTCAATTCATGATTCATGATTCAATTCATGATTTATGATTCATGATTCAATTCATGATTCATGATTCAATTCATGATTTATGATTCATGATTCAATTCATGATTCATAATTCAATTCATGATTCATAATTCAATTCATGATTCATGATTCAATTCATGATTCGATTCATGATTTAATTCATGATTCGATTCATGATTCATGATTCAATTCATGATTCATGATTCATTTCATGATTCATGATTCATGATTCAATTCATGATTCATGAGTCAATTCATGATTCATGATTCATTTAATGATTCATGATTTAATTCATGATTGAATTCATGATTCAATTTATGATTCATAATTCATGATTCAATTCATGATTCAATTCATGATTCATGATTCATGATTCAATTCATGATTCATGATTCAATTCATGATTCATGATTCAATGCATGATTCAATTCTTGATTCAATTCATAATTCAATTCATGATTCATGATTCAATTCATGATTCAATTCATGATTTATGATTCAATTCATGATTTATTTCATGATTCATGATTTGATTCATGATTCATGATTCAATTCATGATTCAATTCATGATTTATGATTCAATTCATGATTCATGATTTAATTCATGATTCTTGATTTATGAGTCATGATTCGATTTATAATTCATGATTCAATTCATGATGCATGATTCAATTTGTGATTCATGATTTAATTCATGATTCATGATTCATTTCATGATTCATTTCATGATTCATGATTCAATTCATGACTCATGAGTAAATTCATGATTCATGATTCATTTCATGATTCATGATTTAATTCATGATTCAATTCATGATTCAATTTATGATTCACAATTCATGATTCAATTCATGATTCAATTCATGATTCAAGATTCATGATTAAATTCATGATTCATGATTCAATTCATGATTCATGATTCAATGCATGATTCAATTCTTGATTCAATTCATAATTCAATTCATGATTCATGATTCAATTCATGATTCGATTCATGATTCATGATTTATGATTCGATATATGATTCATGATTAAAATTATGATTCTTAATTTATGATTCAATTCATGATTCATGATTCATGATTCAATTCATGATTCGATTCATGATTCATGATTCAATTCATGATTCATGATTTGATTCATGATTCATGATTCAATTTTTAATTCATGATTCGATTGATGATTCATGATTAAATTTGTGATTCATGATTTATGATTCAATTCATGATTCATGATTTATTTCATGATTCAATTCATGGTTCATGAATCTTGATTCAATTCATGATTTATTTTATGATTCATGATTCAATTCATGATTCAATTCATTATTTATTTCATGATTCATGATTCGATTCATGATTCATGCTTCAAAATTCAATTCATGATTCAATTCAGGATTTATGATTCAATTCATGATTCATGATTCATTTCATGATTCATTTCATGATTCATGATTCGATTTATGATTCATGATTCAATTCATGATGCATGATTCAATTCGTGATTCATGATTCAATTCATAATTCATGATTCATTTCATGATTCATTTCATGATTCATGATTCGATTTATGATTCATGATTCAATTCATGATGCATGATTCAATTCGTGATTCCTAATTCAATTCATGATTCATGATTCAATTCATGATTCATGATTCATTTCATGATTCATGATTCAATTCATGATTCGATTCATGATTTATGATTCAATTCATGATTCATGATTCGATTCATGATTCATGATTCAATTCATGATTCATGATTCATGATTCGAATTATGATTCATGATTAAATTCATGATTCATGATTTATGATTCAATTCATGATTCATGATTTATTTCATGATTCAATTCATGGTTCATGAATCTTGATTCAATTCATGATTTATTTCATGATTCATGATTCGATTCATGATTCATGATTCATGATTCAATTCATGATTCAATTCATGATTTATTTCATGATTCATGATTCGATTCATGATTCATGATTCAATTCTTGATTTATGATTCATGATTCATGATTAAATTCATGATTCATAATTCAATTCATGATTCATGATTCGATTCATGATTCATGTTTGAATTCATGATTCAATTCATGATTCATTTCATGATTCATGATTCAATTTATGATTCATGATTCAATCCATGATTCATGATTCGATTCATGATTCATGATTCAATTCATGATTCATGATTCATTTCATGATTCTTTTCATGATTCATGATTTAATTCATGATTCATGATTCATGATTCAATTCATGATTAATGATTCAATTCATGATTCATTTTATGATTCATGATTTATGATTCATGATTCATGATTCAATTCATCATTCATGACTCATGATTCAATTCATGACTCATGATTCAATTCATGATTCATGATTCAATTCATCATTCATGATTCAATTCATCATTCATGATTCATGATTCAAGATTCAATACATGATTCATGATTCGATTCATGATTCATAATTCAATTCATGATTCATGATTCAATTCATGATTCGATTCATGATTCATGATTTAATTCATGATTCATGATTCATGATTCAATTTATTATTCATGATTCAATTCATGATTCATGATTCATGATTCAATTCATGATTCATGACTTATGATTAAATTCATGATTCGATTCATGATTCATAATTCGATATATGATTCATGATTAAATTCATGATTCATGTTTTATGATTCAATTCATGATTCATGATTCATGATTCAATTCATGATTCGATTCATGATTCATGATTCATAATTCAATTCATGATTCATGATTCGATTCATGATTCAATTCTTGATTCATTATTCGATTCATGATTCATGATTACATTTATGGTTCATAAATCTTGATTCAATTTATGATTTATTTCATGATTCATGATTCGATTCATGATTCATGATTCAATTCATGATTCAATTCATGATTTATGATTCAATTCATGATTCATGATTCGATTCATGATTCATGATTCAATTCATGATTCAATTCATGATTTATGATTCAATTCATGATTCATGATTAATGATTTAATTCATGATTCATGATTCATGATTCATGATTCGATTTATAATTCATGATTCAATTCATGATGCATGATTCAATTTGTGATTCATGATTTAATTCATGATTCATGATTCATTTCATGATTCATTTCATGATTCATGATTCAATTCATGATTCATGAGTGAATTCATGATTCATGATTCATTTCATGATTCATGATTTAATTCATGATTGAATTCATGATTGAATTTATGATTCATAATTCATGATTCAATTCATGATTCATGATTCATGATTCAATTCATGATTCATGATTCAATTCATGATTCATGATTCAATTCATGATTCAATTCATGATTTATGATTCAATTCATGATTTATTTCATGATTCATGATTTGATTCATGATTCATGATTCAATTCATGATTCAATTCATGATTTATGATTCAAATTATGATTCATGATTCATGATTTAATTCATGATTCATGATTCATGATTCGATTTATAATTCATGGTTCAATTCATGATGCATGATTCAATTTGTGATTCATGATTTAATTCATGATTCATGATTCATTTCATGATTCATGATTCATGATTCAATTCACGATTCATGAGTCAATTCATGATTCATTTCATGATTCATGATTTAATTCATGATTCAATTCATGATTCAATTTATGATTCATAATTTATGATTCAATTCATGATTCATGATTCATGATTCAATTCATGATTCATGATTCAATTCATGATTCGATTTATGATTCATGATTCATAATTCAATTCATGATTCATGATTCGATTCATGATTCATGATTCAATTCTTGATTCATGATTCGATTCATGATTCATGATTACATTTATGGTTCATGAATCTTGATTCAATTTATGATTTATTTCATGATTCATGATTCGATTCATGATTCATGATTCGATTCATGATTCATGATTCAATTCATGATTCAATTCATGATTTATGATTCAATTCATGATTCATGATTCGATTCATGATTCATGATTCAATTCATGATTCAATTCATGATTTATGATTGAATTCATGATTCATGATTAATGATTTAATTCATGATTCATGATTCATGATTCGATTTATAATTCATGATTCAATTCATGATGCATGATTCAATTTGTGATTCATGATTTAATTCATGATTCATGATTCATTTCATGATTCATGATTCATGATTCAATTCATGATTCATGAGTGAATTCATGATTCATGATTCATTTCATGATTCATGATTTAATTCATGATTGAATTCATGATTCAATTTATGATTCATAATTCATGATTCAATTCATGATTCATGATTCATGATTCAATTCATGATTCATGATTCAATTTATGATTCATGATTCAATGCATGATTCAATTCTTGATTCAATTCATAATTCAATTCATGATTCATGATTCAATTCATGATTCAATTCATGATTTATGATTCAATTCATGATTTATTTCATGATTCATTATTCGATTCATGATTCATGATTCAATTCATGATTCAATTCATGATTTATGATTCAATTCATGATTCATGATTCATGATTTAATTCATGATTCATGATTCATGATTCGATTTATAATTCATGGTTCAATTCATGATGCATGATTCAATTTGTGATTCATGATTTAATTCATGATTCATGATTCATTTTTAATGATTCATTTCATGATTCATGATTCATGATTCAATTCACGATTCATGAGTCAATTCATGATTCATGATTCATTTCATGATTCATGATTTAATTCATGATTCAATTCATGATTCAATTTATGATTCATAATTCATGATTCAATTCATGATTCAATTCATGATTCATGATTCATGATTCAATTCATGATTCAATTCTTAAATCAATTCAAAATTCAATTCATGAATTATGATTCAATTCATGATTCGATTCATGATTCATGATTCATGATTCGATATATGATTCATGATTAAATTCATGATTCGTAATTTATGATTCAATTCATGATTCATGATTCATGATTCAATTCATGATTCGATTCATGATTCATGATTCAATTCATGATTCATGATTTGATTCATGATTCATGATTCAATTTTTTTTCATGATTCGATTCATGATTCATGATTAAATTTATGATTTATGATTTATGATTCAATTCATGATTCATGATTTATTTCATGATTCAATTCATGGTTCATGAATCTTGATTCAATTCATGATTTATTTCATGATTCATGATTCGATTCATGATTCATGATTCAATTCATGATTCAATTCATTATTTATTTCATGATTCATGATTTGATTCATGATTCAATTCAGGATTTATGATTCAATTCATGATTCATGATTCATTTCATGATTCATTTCATGATTCATGATTCGATTTATGATTCATGATTCAATTCATGATGCATGATTCAATTCGTGATTCCTGATTCAATTCATGATTCATGATTCAATTTGTAATTCATGATTCATTTCATGATTCATGATTCAATTCATGATTCGATTCATGATTTATGATTCAATTCATGATTCATGATTCGATTCATGATTCATGATTCAATTCATGATTCATGATTCATGATTCGAATTATGATTCATGATTAAATTCATGATTCATGATTTATGATTCAATTCATGATTCATGATTTATTTCATGATTCAATTCATGGTTCATGAATCTTGATTCAATTCATGATTTATTTCATGATTCATGATTCGATTCATGATTCATGATTCAATTCATGATTCAATTCATGATTTATGATTCAATTCATGATTCATGATTTAATTTATAATTCATGATTCAATTCATGATGCATGATTCAATTTGTGATTCATGATTTAATTCATGATTCATTTCATGATTCATTTCATGATTCATGATTCATGATTCAATTCATGATTCAATTCATGATTCATGATTCATGATTCAATTCATGATTCAATTCATGATTCATGATTCATGATTCAATTCATGAATCATGATTCAATGCATGATTCAATTCTTGATTCAATTCATAATTCAATTAATGATTCATGATTCAATTCATGATTCGATTCATGATTCATGATTCATGATTCAATTCATGATTCGATTCATGATTCATGATTTAATTCATGATTCATGATTTGATTCATGATTCATGATTCAATTTTTAATTCATGATTCGATTCATGATTCATGATTAAATTTATGATTCATGATTTATGATTCAATTCATTATTTATTTCATGATTCATGATTCGATTCATGATTCATGATTCAATTCAGGATTTATGATTCAATTCATGATTCATGATTCATTTCATGTTTCATTTCATGATTCATGATTCGATTTATGATTCATGATTCAATTCATGATGCATGATTCAATTCGTGATTCATTATTCAATTCATGATTCATGATTCATTTTATGATTCATTTCATGATTCATTTCATGATTCATGATCCCTGATTCAATTCATGATTCATGATTCCTGATTCAATTCATGATTCATGATTCAATTCATGATTCATGATTCATGATTCAATTCATGATTCGATTCATGATTTATGATTCAATTCATGATTCATGATTCGATTCATGATTCATGATTCAATTCATGATTCAATTCATGTATCAATTCATGATTCAATTTATGATTCATAATTCATGATTCAATTCATGATTCAATTTATGATTCATGATTCATGATTCAATTCATGATTCATGATTCATGATTCGATTCATGATTCATGATTCAATTCATGATTCATGATTCAATTCATGATTCGTGATTCATGATTCAATTCATGATTCATGATTCAATTCATGATTCATGAATCAATGCATGATTCAATTCTTGATTCAATTCATAATTCAATTCATGATTCATGATTCGATTCATGATTCATGTTTGAATTCATGATTCAATTCATGATTCCTTTCATGATTCATGATTCAATTCATGATTCATGATTCAATTCTTGATTTATGATTCATGATTCATGATTCGATTCATGATTCATGATTCAATTCATGATTCAATTCATGATTTATGATTGAATTCATGATTCATGATTTAATTCATGATTCATGATTCATGATTCATGATTCGATTTATAATTCATGATTCAATTCATGATGCATGATTCAATTTGTGATTCATGATTTAATTCAAGTTTCATTTCATGATTAATTTCATGATTCATGATTCAATTCATGATTTATGAGTCAATTCATGATTCATGATTCATTTCATGATCCATGGTTTAATTCATGATTCAATTCATGATTCAATTTATGATTCATAATTCATGATTCAATTCATGATTCAATTCATGATTCATGATTCAATTCATGATTCATGATTCAATTCATGATTCATGATTCAATGCATGATTCAATTCTTGATTCAATTCATAATTCAATTAATGATTCATGATTCAATTCATGAGTCGATTCATGATTCATGATTCAATTCATGATTCGATTCATGATTCATGATTTAATTCATGATTCATGATTTGATTCATGATGAAATTTTTAATTCATGATTCGATTCATGATTCATGATTAAATTTATGATTCATGATTTATGATTCAATTCATTTTTTATTTCATGATTCATGATTCGATTCATGATTCATGATTCAATTCAGGATTTATGATTCAATTCATGATTCATGATTCATTTCATGTTTCATTTCATGATTCATGATTCGATTTATGATTCATGATTCAATTCATGATGCATGATTCAATTCGTGATTCATGATTCAATTCATGATTCATGATTCATTTCATGATTCATTTCATGATTCATTTCATGATTCATGATTCCTGATTCAATTCATGATTCATGATTCAATTCATGATTCATGATTCATTTCATGATTCATGATTCAATTCATGATTCGATTCATGATTTATGATTCAATTCATGATTCATGATTCGATTCATAATTCATGATTCAATTCATGATTCAATTCATGTATCAATTCATGATTCAATTTATGATTCATAATTCATGATTCAATTCATGATTCAATTTATGATTCATGATTCATGATTCAATTCATGATTCATGATTCATGATTCGATTCATGATTCATGATTCAATTCATGATTCATGATTCAATTCATGATTCGTGATTCATGATTCAATTCATGATTCATGATTCAATTCATGATTCATGAATCAATGCATGATTCAATTCTTGATTCAATTCATAATTCAATTCATGATTCATGATTCGATTCATGATTCATGTTTGAATTCATGATTCAATTCATGATTCCTTTCATGATTCATGATTCAATTCATGATTCATGATTCAATTCTTGATTTTTGATTCATGATTCAATTCATGATACATGATTCAATTCATGATTCATGATTCATTTCATGATTCATGATTCAATTCATGATTCGATTCATGATTCATGAGTCAATTCATAAATTCATGATTCGATTCATGATTCAATTCTTGATTCATGATTCATGATTTGAATTATGATTCATGATTAAATTCATGATTCATGATTTATGATTCATGATTTATTTCATGATTCAATTCATGGTTCATGAATCTTGATTCAATTCATGATTTATTTCATGATTCATGATTCGATTCATGATTCATAATTCAATTCATGATTCAATTCATGATTTATGATTCAATTCATGATTCATGATTCATGATTTAATTCATGATTCATGATTCATGATTCGATTTATAATTCATGATTCAATTCATGATGCATGATTCAATTTGTGATTCATGATTTAATTCAAGATTCATTTCATGATTCATTTCATGATTCATGATTCAATTCATGATTTATGAGTCAATTCATGATTCATGATTCATTTCATGATCCATGATTTAATTCATGATTCAATTCATGATTCAATTTATGATTCATAATTCATGATTCAATTCATGATTCAATTCATGATTCATGATTCAATTCATGATTCATGATTCAATTCATGATTCATGATTCAATGCATGATTCAATTCTTGATTCATGATTCGATTTATGATTCATGATTCAATTCATGATGCATGATTCAATTCGTGATTCATGATTCAATTCATGATTCATGATTCATTTCATGATTCATTTCATAATTCATTTCATGATTCATGATTCCTGATTCAATTCATGATTCATGATTCCTGATTCAATTCATGATTCATGATTCAATTCATGACTCATGATTCATTTCATGATTCATGATTCAATTCATGATTCGATTCATGATTTATGATTCAATTCATGATTCATGATTCGATTCATGATTCATGATTCAATTCAGGATTTATGATTCAATTCATGATTCATGATTCATTTCATGTTTCATTTCATGATTCATGATTCGATTTATGATTCATGATTCAATTCATGATGCATGATTCAATTCGTGATTCATGATTCAATTCATGATTCATGATTCATTTCATGATTCATTTCATGATTCATTTCATGATTCATGATTCCTGATTCAATTCATGATTCATGATTCCTGATTCAATTCATGATTCATGATTCAATTCATGACTCATGATTCATTTCATGATTCATGATTCAATTCATGATTCGATTCATGATTTATGATTCAATTCATGATTCAATTCATGATTTATTTCATAATTCATGTTTCGATTCATGATTCATGATTCATGATTCAATTCATGATTTATGATTCAATTCATGATTCATGATTCATGATTTTATTCCTGATTCCTGATTCATGATTCATGATTCGATTTATAATTCATGATTCAATTCATGATGCATGATTCAATTCGTGATTCATGATTCAATTTATGATTCATGATTCATTTCATGATCCATGATTCCTGATTCAATTCATGATTCATGATTCAATACATAATTCATGATTCATTTCATGATTCATGATTCAATTCATGATTCAATTCATGTATCAGTTCATGATTCAATTTATGATTCATAATTCATGATTCAATTCATGATTCAATTTATGATTCATGATTCATGATTCAATTCATGATTCATGATTCATGATTCGATTCATGATTCATGATTCAATTCATGATTCATGATTCAATTCATGATTCATGATTCAATTCATGATTCGTGATTCATGATTCAATTCATGATTCATGATTCAATTCATGATTCATGAATCAATGCATGATTCAATTCTTGATTCAATTCATAATTCAATTCATGATTCATGATTCGATTCATGATTCATGTTTGAATTCATGATTCAATTCATGATTCCTTTCATGATTCATGATTCAATTCATGATTCATGATTCAATTCTTGATTTATGATTCATGATTCATGATTCAATTCATGATACATGATTCAATTCATGATTCATGATTCATTTCATGATTCATGATTCAATTCATGATTCGATTCATGATTCATGAGTCAATTCATAAATTCATGATTCGATTCATGATTCATGATTCAATTCTTGATTCATGATTCATGATTTGAATTATGATTCATGATTAAATTCATGATTCATGATTTATGATTCAATTCATGATTCATGATTTATTTCATGATTCAATTCATGGTTCATGAATCTTGATTCAATTCATGATTTATTTCATGATTCATGATTCGATTCATGATTCATGATTCAATTCATGATTCAATTCATGATTTATGATTGAATTCATGATTCATGATTCATGATTTAATTCATGATTCATGATTTAATTCATGATTCATGATTCATGATTCGATTTATAATTCATGATTCAATTCATGATGCATGATTCAATTTGTGATTCATGATTTAATTCAAGATTCATTTCATGATTCATTTCATGATTCATGATTTAATTCATGATTTATGAGTCAATTCATGATTCATGATTCATTTCATGATCCATGATTTAATTCATGATTCAATTCATGATTCAATTTATGATTCATAATTCATGATTCAATTCATGATTCAATTCATGATTCATGATTCATGATTCAATTCATGATTCATGATTCAATTCATGATTCATGATTCAATGCATGATTCAATTCTTGATTCAATTCATAATTCAATTAATGATTCATGATTCAATTCATGAGTCGATTCATGATTCATGATTCATGATTAAATTCATGATTCGATTCATGATTCATGATTTAATTCATGATTCATGATTTGATTCATGATGAAATTTTTAATTCATGATTCGATTCATGATTCATGATTAAATTTATGATTCATGATTTATGATTCAATTCATTATTTATTTCATGATTCATGATTCGATTCATGATTCATGATTCAATTCAGGATTTATGATTCAATTCATGATTCATGATTCATTTCATGATTCATTTCATGATTCATGATTCGATTTATGATTCATGATTCAATTCATGATGCATGATTCAATTCGTGATTCATGATTCAATTCATGATTCATGATTCATTTCATGATTCATTTCATGATTCATTTCATGATTCATGATTCCTGATTTAATTCATGATTCATGATTTCTGATTCAATTCATGATTCATGATTCAATTCATGATTCATGATTCATTTCATGATTCATGATTCAATTCATGATTCGATTCATGATTTATGATTCAATTCATGATTCATGATTCGATTCATGATTCATGATTCAATTCATGATTCATGATTTATTTCATGATTCAATTCATGGTTCATGAATCTTGATTCAATTCATGATTTATTTCATGATTCATGATTTGATTCATGATTCATGATTCATGATTCAATTCATGATTCAATTCATGATTTATTTCATGATTCATGATTCGATTCATGATTCATGATTCAATTCTTGATTTATGATTCATGATTCATGATTTAATTCATGATTAATGATTTAATTCATGATTCTTGATTTGATTCATGATTCATGATTCAATTCATGATTCATGATTCAATTCTTGAATCATGATTCATGATTCGAATTATGATTCATGATTAAATTCATGATTCATGATTTATGATTCAATTCATGGTTCATAAATCTTTATTCAATTCATGATTTATTTCATAATTCATGATTCGATTCATGATTCATGATTCATGATTCAATTCATGATTCAATTCTTGATTTATGATTCAATTCATGATTCATGATTTAATTCCTGATTCATGATTCATAATTCATGATTCGATTTATAATTCATGATTCAATTCATGATGCATGATTCAATTCATGATTCATGATTCAATTCATGATTCATGATTCATTTCATGATTCATGATTCCTGATTCAATTCATGATTCATGAGTCAATACATAATTCATGATTCATTTCATGATTCATGATTCAATTCATGATTCAATTCATGATTCAATTCATGATTCAATTTATGATTCATAATTCATGATTCAATTCATGATTCAATTTATGATTCATGATTCATGATTGAATTCATGATTCATGATTCGATTCATGATTCATGATTCAATTCATGATTCATGATTCAATTCATGATTCGTGATTCATGATTCAATTCATGATTCATGATTCAATTCATGATTCATGAATCAATGCATGATTCAATTCTTGATTCAATTCATAATCCAATTCATGATTCATGATTCGATTCATGATTCATGTTTGAATTCATGATTCAATTCATGATTCATGATTCATTTCATGATTCATGATTCAATTCATGATTCATGATTCAATTCTTGATTTATGATTCATGATTCATGATTCAATTCATGATACATGATTCAATTCATGATTCATGATTCATTTCATGATTCATGATTCAATTCATGATTCGATTCATGATTCATGAGTCAATTCATAAATGCATGATTCGATTCATGATTCATGATTCAATTCTTGATTCATGATTCATGATTTGAATTATGATTCATGATTAAATTCATGATTCATGATTTATGATTCAATTCATGATTCATGATTCATTTCATGATTCATTTCATGATTCATGATTCCTGATTCAATTCATGATTCATGATTCCTGATTCAATTCATGATTCATGATTCCTGATTCAATTCATGATTCATGATTCAATTCATGATTCATGATTCATTTCATGATTCATGATTCAATTCATGATTCGATTCATGATTTATGATTCAATTCATGATTCATGATTCGATTCATGATTCATGATTCAATTCATGATTCATGATTTATTTCATGATTCAATTCATGGTTCATGAATCTTGATTCAATTCATGATTTATTTCATGATTCATGATTTGATTCATGATTCATGATTCATGATTCAATTCATGATTCAATTCATGATTTATTTCATGATTCATGATTCGAATCATGATTCATGATTCAATTCTTGATTTATGATTCATGATTCATGATTTAATTTATGATTAATGATTTAATTCATGATTCATGATTCGATTCATGATTCATGATTCAATTCATGATTCATGATTCAATTCTTGAATCATGATTCATGATTCGAATTATGATTCATGATTAAATTCATGATTCATGATTTATGATTCAATTCATGGTTCATAAATCTTTATTCAATTCATGATTTATTTCATGATTCATGATTCGATTCATGATTCATGATTCATGATTCAATTCATGATTTATTTCATAATTCATGATTCGATTCATGATTCATGATTCATGATTCAATTCATGATTCAATTCATGATTTATGATTCAATTCATGATTCATGATTCATGATTTAATTCCTGATTCGATTCATGATTCATGATTCATGATTCAATTCATGATTCGATTCATGATTCATGATTTAATTCATGATTCATGATTTGATTCATGATTCATGATTCAATTTTTAATTCATGATTCGATTCATGATTCATGATTAAATTTATGATTCATGATTTATGATTCAATTCATTATTTATTTCATGATTCATGATTCAATTCATGATTCATGATTCAATTCAGGATTTATGATTCAATTCATGATTCATGATTCATTTCATGATTCATTTCATGATTCATGATTCGATTTATGATTCATGATTCAATTCATGATGCATGATTCAATTCGTGATTCATGATTCAATTCATGATTCATGATTCATTTCATGATTCATTTCATGATTCATTTCATGATTCATGATTCCTGATTCAATTCATGATTCATGATTCCTGATTCAATTCATGATTCATGATTCAATTCATGATTCATGATTCATTTCATGATTCATGATTCAATTCATGATTCGATTAATGATTTATGATTCAATTCATGATTCATGATTCGATTCATGATTCATGATTCAATTCATGATTCATGATTTATTTCATGATTCAATTCATGGTTCATGAATCTTGATTCAATTCATGATTTATTTCATGATTCATGATTTGATTCATGATTCATGATTCATGATTCAATTCATGATTCAATTCATGATTTATTTCATGATTCATGATTCGATTCATGATTCAATTCTTGATTTATGATTCATGATTCATGATTTAATTCATGATTAATGATTTAATTCATGATTCATGATTCGATTCATGATTCATGATTCAATTCATGATTCATGATTCAATTCTTGAATCATGATTCATGATTCGAATTATGATTCATAATTAAATTCATGATTCATGATTTATGATTCAATTCATGATTCAATTCATGATTTATTTCATGATTCATGATTCGATTCATGATTCATGATTCATGATTCAATTCATGATTCAATTCATGATTTATTTCATAATTCATGATTCGATTCATGATTCATGATTCATGATTCAATTCATGATTCAATTCATGATTTATGATTCAATTCATGATTCATGATTCATGATTTAATTCCTGATTCATGATTCATGATTCATGATTCGATTTATAATTCATGATTCAATTCATGATGCATGATTCAATTCGTGATTCATGATTCAATTCATGATTCATGATTCATTTCATGATCCATGATTCCTGATTCAATTCGTGATTCATGATTCAATACATAATTCATAATTCATGATTCAATTCATGATTCAATTTATGATTCATGATTCATGATTCAATTCATGATTCATGATTCATGATTCGATTCATGATTCATGATTCAATTCATGATTCATGAATCAATTCATGATTCGTGATTCATGATTCAATTCATGATTCATGATTCAATTCATGATTCATGAATCAATGCATGATTCAATTCTTGATTCAATTCATAATTCAATTCATGATTTATGATTCGATTCATGATTCATGTTTGAATTCATGATTCAATTCATGTTTCCTTTCATGATTCATGATTCAATTCATGATTCATGATTTAATTCTTGATTTATGATTCATGATTCATGATTCAATTCATGATACATGATTCAATTCATGATTCATGATTCATTTCATGATTCATGATTCAATTCATTATTCAATTCATGATTCATGAGTCAATTCATAAATTCATGATTCGATTCATGATTCATGATTCAATTCTTGATTCATGATTCATGATTTGAATTATGATTCATGATTAAATTCATGATTCATGATTTATGATTCAATTCATGATTTATTATTTATTTCATGATTCAATTCATGGTTCATGAATCTTGATTCAATTCATGATTTATTTCATGATTCATGATTCGATTCATGATTCATGATTCAATTCATGATTCAATTCATGATTTATGATTCAATTCATGATGCATGATTCAATTTGTGATTCATGATTTAATTCAAGATTCATTTCATGATTCATTTCATGATTCATGATTCAATTCATGATTTATGAGTCAATTCATGATTCATGATTCATTTCATGATCCATGATTTAATTCATGATTTAATTCATGATTCAATTTATGATTCATAATTCATGATTCAATTCATGATTCAATTCATGATTCATGATTCAATTCATGATTCATGATTCAATTCATGATTCATGATTCAATGCATGATTCAATTCTTGATTCAATTCATAATTCAATTAATGATTCACGATTCAATTCATGATTCAAATTATGATTCATAATTCATGATTCAATTCATGATTCAATTTATGATTCATGATTCATGATTCAATTCATGATTCATGATTCATGATTCAATTCATGATTCATGATTCAATTCATGATTCATGATTCAATTCATGATTCGTGATTCATGATTCAATTCATGATTCATGATTCAATTCATGATTCATGAATCAATGCATGATTCAATTCTTGATTCAATTCATAATTCAATTCATGATTCATGATTCGATTCATGATTCATGTTTGAATTCATGATTCAATTCATGATTCATGATTCATTTCATGATTCATGATTCATTTCATGATTCATGATTCAATTCATGATTCATGATTCAATTCTTGATTTATGATTCATGATTCATAATTCAATTCATGATACATGATTCAATTCATGATTCATGATTCATTTCATGATTCATGATTCAATTCATGATTCGATTCATGATTCATGAGTCAATTCATAAATTCATGATTCGATTCATGATTCATGATTCAATTCTTGATTCATGATTCATGATTTGAATTATGATTCATGATTAAATTCATGATTCATGATTTATGATTCAATTCATGATTCATGATTTATTTCATGATTCAATTCATGGTTCATGAATCTTGATTCAATTCATGATTTATTTCATGATTCATGATTCAATTCAGGATTTATGATTCAATTCATGATTCATGATTCATTTCATGATTCATTTCATGATTCATGATTCGATTTATGATTCATGATTCAATTCATGATGCATGATTCAATTCGTGATTCATGATTCAATTCATGATTCATGATTCATTTCATGATTCATTTCATGATTCATTTCATGATTCATGATTCCTGATTCAATTCATGATTCATGATTCCTGATTCAATTCATGATTCATGATTCAATTCATGATTCATGATTCATTTCATGATTCATGATTCAATTCATGATTCGATTCATGATTTATGATTCAATTCATGATTCATGATTCGATTCATGATTCATGATTCAATTCATGATTCATGATTTATTTCATGATTCAATTCATGGTTCATGAATCTTGATTCAATTCATGATTTATTTCATGATTCATGATTTGATTCATGATTCATGATTCATGATTCAATTCATGATTCAATTCATGATTTATTTCATGATTCATGATTCGATTCATGATTCAATTCTTGATTTATGATTCATGATTCATGATTTAATTCATGATTAATGATTTAATTCATGATTCATGATTCGATTCATGATTCATGATTCAATTCATGATTCATGATTCAATTCTTGAATCATGATTCATGATTCGAATTATGATTCATAATTAAATTCATGATTCATGATTTATGATTCAATTCATGATTCAATTCATGATTTATTTCATGATTCATGATTCGATTCATGATTCATGATTCATGATTCAATTCATGATTCAATTCATGATTTATTTCATAATTCATGATTCGATTCATGATTCATGATTCATGATTCAATTCATGATTCAATTCATGATTTATGATTCAATTCATGATTCATGATTCATGATTTAATTCCTGATTCATGATTCATGATTCATGATTCGATTTATAATTCATGATTCAATTCATGATGCATGATTCAATTCGTGATTCATGATTCAATTCATGATTCATGATTCATTTCATGATCCATGATTCCTGATTCAATTCGTGATTCATGATTCAATACATAATTCATAATTCATGATTCAATTCATGATTCAATTTATGATTCATGATTCATGATTCAATTCATGATTCATGATTCATGATTCGATTCATGATTCATGATTCAATTCATGATTCATGAATCAATTCATGATTCGTGATTCATGATTCAATTCATGATTCATGATTCAATTCATGATTCATGAATCAATGCATGATTCAATTCTTGATTCAATTCATAATTCAATTCATGATTTATGATTCGATTCATGATTCATGTTTGCATTCATGATTCAATTCATGTTTCCTTTCATGATTCATGATTCAATTCATGATTCATGATTTAATTCTTGATTTATGATTCATGATTCATGATTCAATTCATGATACATGATTCAATTCATGATTCATGATTCATTTCATGATTCATGATTCAATTCATTATTCGATTCATGATTCATGAGTCAATTCATAAATTCATGATTCGATTCATGATTCATGATTCAATTCTTGATTCATGATTCATGATTTGAATTATGATTCATGATTAAATTCATGATTCATGATTTATGATTCAATTCATGATTTATTATTTATTTCATGATTCAATTCATGGTTCATGAATCTTGATTCAATTCATGATTTATTTCATGATTCATGATTCGATTCATGATTCATGATTCAATTCATGATTCAATTCATGATTTATGATTCAATTCATGATTCATGATTCATGATTTAATTCATGATTCATGATTCATGATTCATGATTCAATTTATAATTAATGATTCAATTCATGATGCATGATTCAATTTGTGATTCATGATTTAATTCAAGATTCATTTCATGATTCATTTCATGATTCATGATTCAATTCATGATTTATGAGTCAATTCATGATTCATGATTCATTTCATGATCCATGATTTAATTCATGATTTAATTCATGATTCAATTTATGATTCATAATTCATGATTCAATTCATGATTCAATTCATGATTCATGATTCAATTCATGAATCATGAATCAATGCATGATTCAATTCTTGATTCAATTCATAATTCAATTCATGATTCATGATTCGATTCATGATTCATGTTTGAATTCATGATTCAATTCATGATTCATGATTCATTTCATGATTCATGATTCATTTCATGATTCATGATTCAATTCATGATTCATGATTCAATTCTTGATTTATGATTCATGATTCATAATTCAATTCATGATACATGATTCAATTCATGATTCATGATTCATTTCATGATTCATGATTCAATTCATGATTCGATTCATGATTCATGAGTCAATTCATAAATTCATGATTCGATTCATGATTCATGATTCAATTCTTGATTCATGATTCATGATTTGAATTATGATTCATGATTAAATTCATGATTCATGATTTATGATTCAATTCATGATTCATGATTTATTTCATGATTCAATTCATGGTTCATGAATCTTGATTCAATTCATGATTTATTTCATGATTCATGATTCGATTCATGATTCATGATTCAATTCATGATTCAATTCATGATTTATGATTCAATTCATGATTCATGATTCATGATTTAATTCATGATTCATGATGCATGATTCAATTTGTGATTCATGATTTAATTCAAGATTCATTTCATGATTCATTTCATGATTCATGATTCAATTCATGATTTATTAGTCAATTCATGATTCATGATTCATTTCATGATCCATGATTTAATTCATGATTCAATTCATGATTTAATTTATGATTCATAATTCATGATTCAATTCATGATTCAATTCATGATTCATGATTCATGATTCAATTTATGATTCATGATTCAATTCATGATTCATGATTCAATGCATGATTCAATTCTTGATTCCGATTCATAATTCAATTAATGATTCATGATTCAATTCATGATTCGATTCATGATTCATGATTCGATATATGATTCATGATTAAATTCATGATTCATAATTTATGATTCAATTCATGATTCATGATTCATGATTCAATTCATGATTCGATTCATGATTCATGATTTAATTCATGATTCATGATTTGATTCATGATTCATGATTCAATTTTTAATTCATGATTCGATTCATGATTCATGATTAAATTTATGATTCATGATTCATGATTACATTTATGATTCATGATTTATGATTCAATTCATTATTTATTTCATAATTCATGATTCGATTCATGATTCATGATTCAAAATTCAATTCATGATTCAATTCAGGATTTATGATTCAATTCATGATTCATGATTCATTTTATGATTCATTTCATGATTCATTTCATGATTCATGATTCGATTTATGATTTATGATTCAATTCATGATGCATGATTCAATTCAAGATTCATGATTCAATTCATGATTCATGATTCATTTCATGATTCATTTCATGATTCATGATTCCTGATTCAATTCATGATTCATGATTCAATTCATGATTCATGATTCATTTCATGATTCATGATTCAATTCATGATTCGATTCATGATTTATGATTCAATTCATGATTCATGATTCGATTCATGATTCATGATTTTATTCATGATTCATGATTTATTTCATGATTCAATTCATGGTTCATGAATCTTGATTCAATTCATGATTTATTTCATGATTCATGATTTGATTCATGATTCATGATTCATGATTTGATTCATGATTCATGATTCATGATTCATTTCATGATTCATGATTCATGATTCAATTCATGATTCAATTCATGATTTATTTCATGATTCATGATTCGATTCATGATTCATGATTCAATTCTTGATTTATGATTTATGATTCATGATTTAATTCATGATTAATGATTTAATTCATGATCCATGATTCGATTCATGATTCATGATTCAATTCATGATTCATGATTCAATTCTTGAATCATGATTCATGATTCGAATTATGATTCATGATTAAATTCATGATTCATGATTTATGATTCAATTCATGGTTCATAAATCTTTATTCAATTCATGATTTATTTCATGATTCATGATTCGATTCATGATTCATGATTCAATTCATGATTCAATTCATGATTTATTTCATAATTCATGATTCGATTCATGATTCATGATTCAATTCATGATTCAATTCATGATTTATGATTCAATTCATGATTCATGATTTAATTCCTGATTAATGATTCATGATTCATGATTCGATTTATAATTCATGATTCAATTCATGATGCATGATTCAATTCGTGATTCATGATTCAATTCATGATTCATGATTCATTTCATGATTCATTTCATGATTCATGATTCCTGATTCAATTCATGATTCATGATTCAATACATGATTCATGATTCATTTCATTATTAATGATTCAATTCATGATTCAATTCATGATTCAATTCATGATTCAATTTATGATTCATAATTCATGATTCAATTCATGATTCAATTTATGATTCATGATTCATGATTCAATTCATGATTCATGATTCATGATTCGATTCATGATTCATGATTCATTTCATGATTCATGATTCAATTCATGATTCATGATTCAATTCTTGATTTATTATTCATGATTCATGATTCAATTCATGATACATGATTCAATTCATGATTCATGATTCATTTCATGATTCATGATTCAATTCATGATTCGATTCATGATTCATGAGTCAATTCATAAATTCATGATTCGATTCATGATTCATGATTCAATTCTTGATTCATGATTCATGATTTGAATTATGATTCATGATTAAATTCATGATTCATGATTTATGATTCAATTCATGATTCATGATTTATTTCATGATTCAATTCATGGTTCATGAATCTTGATTCAATTCATGATTTATTTCATGATTCATGATTCGATTCATGATTCATGATTCAATTCATGATTCAATTCATGATTAATGATTCAATTCATGATTCATGATTCATGATTTAATTCATGATTCATGATTCATGATTCATGATTCGATTTATAATTCATGATTCAATTCATGATGCATGATTCAATTTGTGATTCATGATTTAATTCAAGATTCATTTCATGATTCATTTCATGATTTATGATTCAATTCATGATTTATGAGTCAATTCATGATTCATGATTCATTTCATGATCCATTATTTAATTCATGATTCAATTCATGATTTAATTTATGATTCATAATTCATGATTCAATTCATGATTCAATTCATGATTCATGATTCATGATTCAATTCATGATTCATGATTCAATTCATGATTCATGATTCAATGCATGATTCAATTCTTGATTCAATTCATAATTCAATTAATGATTCATGATTCAATTCATGATTCGATTCATGATTCATGATTCGATATATGATTCATGATTAAATTCATGATTCATAATTTATGATTCAATTCATGATTCATGATTCAATTCATGATTTGATTCATGATTCATGATTTAATTCATGATTCATGATTTGATTCATGATTCATGATTCAATTTTTAATTCATGATTCGATTCATAATTCATGATTAAATTTATGATTCATGATTTATGATTCAATTCATTATTTATTTCATGATTCATGATTCAAAATTCAATTCATGATTCAATTCAGGATTTATGATTCAATTCATGATTCATGATTCATTTCATGATTCATTTCATGATTCATGATTCCTGATTCAATTCATGATTCATGATTCAATTCATGATTCATGATTCATTTCATGATTCATGATTCAATTCATGATTCGATTCATGATTTATGATTCAATTCATGATTCATGATTCGATTCATGATTCATGATTTTATTCATGATTCATGATTTATTTCATGATTCAATTCATGGTTCATGAATCTTGATTCAATTCATGATTTATTTCATGATTCATGATTTGATTCATGATTCATGATTCATGATTTGATTCATGATTCATGATTCATGATTCAATTCATGATTCAATTCATGATTTATTTCATGATTCATGATTCGATTCATGATTCATGATTCAATTCTTGATAAATGTTTTATGATTCATGATTTAATTCATGATTAATGATTTAATTCATGATCCATGATTCGATTCATGATTCATGATTCAATTCATGATTCATGATTCAATTCTTGAATCATGATTCATGATTCGAATTATGATTCATGATTAAATACATGATTCATGATTTATGATTCAATTCATGGTTCATAAATCTTTATTCAATTCATGATTTATTTCATGATTCATGATTCGATTCATGATTCATGATTCATGATTCAATTCATGATTCAATTCATGATTTATTTCATAATTCATGATTCGATTCATGATTCATGATTCAATTCATGATTCAATTCATGATTTATGATTCAATTCATGATTCATGATTTAATTCCTGATTAATGATTCATGATTCATGATTCGATTTATAATTCATGATTCAATTCATGATGCATGATTCAATTCGTGATTCATGATTCAATTCATGATTCATGATTCATTTCATGATTCATTTCATGATTCATGATTCCTGATTCAATTCATGATTCATGATTCAATACATGATTCATGATTCATTTCATTATTAATGATTCAATTCATGATTCAATTCATGATTCAATTCATGATTCAATTTATGATTCATAATTCATGATTCAATTCATGATTCAATTTATGATTCATGATTCATGATTCAATTCATGATTCATGATTCATGATTCGATTCATGATTCATGATTCAATTCATGATTCATGATTAAATTCATGATTCATGATTCGATTCATGATTCATGATTCAATTCATGATTCATGATTCAATTCATGATTCGTGATTCATGATTCATGATTCAATTTATGATTCATGATTAAATTCATGATTCATGTTTAAATTCATGATTCAATTCATGATTCCTTTCATAATTCATGATTCAATTCTTGATTTATGATTCATGATTCATGATTTAATTCATGATACATGATTCAATTCATGATTCATGATTCATTTCATGATTCATGATTCAATTCATGATTCGATTCAAGATTCATGAGTCAATTCATAAATTCATGATTCGATTCATGATTCATGATTCAATTCTTGATTCATGATTCATGATTTGAATTATGAATCATGATTAAATTCATGATTCATGATTTATGATTCAATTCCTGATTCATGATTTATTTCATGATTCAATTCATGGTTCATGAATCTTGATTCAATTTATGATTTATTTCATGATTCATGATTCGATTCATGATTCATGATTCAATTCATAATTCAATTCATGATTTATGATTCAATTCATGATTCATGATTCATGATTTAATTCATGATTCATGATTCATGATTCATGATTCGATTTATAATTCATGATTCAATTCATGATTCATGATTCATTTCATGATTCATTTCATGATTCAATTCATGATTCATGAGTCAATTCATGATTCATGATTCATTTCATGATTCATGATTTAATTCATAAATCAATTCATGATTCAATTTATGATTCATAATTCATGATTCAATTCATGATTCAATTCATGATTCATGATTCATGATTCAATTCATGATTCATGATTCAATTCATGATTCATGATTCAATGCATGATTCAATTCTTGATTCAATTCATAATTCAATTCATGATTCATGATTCAATTCATGATTCATTACATGGTTCATGATTCAATTCATGATTCATGATTCGATTCTTGATTTATGATTCATGATTCATGATTCAATGCATTATTCAATTCATTATTCATGATTCGATTCATGATTCATGATTCATAATTCAATTCATGATTCATGATTCAATTCATGATTCATGATTCATTTCATGATTCATGATTCATTTTATGATTCATGATTCATGATTCAATTCATGATTCATGATTCAATTCATGATTCGATTCATGATTTATGATTCAATTCATGATTCATGACTCATGATTCAATTCATGATTCATGATTCAATTCATGATTTATGATTCATGATTCGATTTATAATTCATGATTCAATTCATGATGCATGATTCAATTCGTGATTCATGATTCAATTCATGATTCATGATTCATTTCATGATTCATTTCATGATTCATGATTCCTGATTCAATTCATGATTCATGATTCAATACATGATTCATGATTCATTTCATTATTAATGATTCAATTCATGATTCAATTCATGATTCAATTCATGATTCAATTTATGATTCATAATTCATGATTCAATTCATGATTCAATTTATGATTCATGATTCATGATTCAATTCATGATTCATGATTCATGATTCGATTCATGATTCATGATTCAATTCATGATTCATGATTAAATTCATGATTCATGATTCGATTCATGATTCATGATTCAATTCATGATTCATGATTCAATTCATGATTCGTGATTCATGATTCATGATTCAATTTATGATTCATGATTAAATTCATGATTCATGTTTAAATTCATGATTCAATTCATGATTCCTTTCATAATTCATGATTCAATTCTTGATTTATGATTCATGATTCATGATTTAATTCATGATACATGATTCAATTCATGATTCATGATTCATTTCATGATTCATGATTCAATTCATGATTCGATTCAAGATTCATGAGTCAATTCATAAATTCATGATTCGATTCATGATTCATGATTCAATTCTTGATTCATGATTCATGATTTGAATTATGAATCATGATTAAATTCATGATTCATGATTTATGATTCAATTCCTGATTCATGATTTATTTCATGATTCAATTCATGGTTCATGAATCTTGATTCAATTTATGATTTATTTCATGATTCATGATTCGATTCATGATTCATGATTCAATTCATAATTCAATTCATGATTTATGATTCAATTCATGATTCATGATTCATGATTTAATTCATGATTCATGATTCATGATTCATGATTCGATTTATAATTCATGATTCAATTCATGATTCATGATTCATTTCATGATTCATTTCATGATTCAATTCATGATTCATGAGTCAATTCATGATTCATGATTCATTTCATGATTCATGATTTAATTCATAAATCAATTCATGATTCAATTTATGATTCATAATTCATGATTCAATTCATGATTCAATTCATGATTCATGATTCATGATTCAATTCATGATTCATGATTCAATTCATGATTCATGATTCAATGCATGATTCAATTCTTGATTCAATTCATAATTCAATTCATGATTCATGATTCAATTCATGATTCATTACATGGTTCATGATTCAATTCATGATTCATGATTCGATTCTTGATTTATGATTCATGATTCATGATTCAATGCATTATTCAATTCATTATTCATGATTCGATTCATGATTCATGATTCATAATTCAATTCATGATTCATGATTCAATTCATGATTCATGATTCATTTCATGATTCATGATTCATTTTATGATTCATGATTCATGATTCAATTCATGATTCATGATTCAATTCATGATTCGATTCATGATTTATGATTCAATTCATGATTCATGACTCATGATTCAATTCATGATTCATGATTCAATTCATGATTTATGATTCATGATTCAATTCATGAATCATAATTCATGATTCAATTCATGATTCATGATTCAATTCATGATTCATGATTCATATTTCAATTCATGATTCATGATTCAATTCATGATTCGATTCATGATTCATGATTCAAATCATGATTCATGATTCATGATTCAATTCATGATGCATGATTCAATTCGTGATTCATGATTCAATTCATGATTCATGATTCATTTCATGATTCATTTCATGATTCATGATTCCTGATTCAATTCATGATTCATGATTCAATACATGATTCATGATTCATTTCATTATTAATGATTCAATTCATGATTCAATTTATGATTCAATTCATGATTCAATTTATGATTCATAATTCATGATTCAATTCATGATTCAATTTATGATTCATGATTCATGATTCAATTCATGATTCATGATTCATGATTCGATTCATGATTCATGATTCAATTCATGATTCATGATTAAATTCATGATTCATGATTCGATTCATGATTCATGATTCAATTCATGATTCATGATTCAATTCATGATTCGTGATTCATGATTCATGATTCAATTTATGATTCATGATTGAATTCATGATTCATGTTTAAATTCATGATTCAATTCATGATTCCTTTCATAATTCATGATTCAATTCTTGATTTATGATTCATGATTCATGATTTAATTCATGATACATGATTCAATTCATGATTCATGATTCATTTCATGATTCATGATTCAATTCATGATTCGATTCAAGATTCATGAGTCAATTCATAAATTCATGATTCGATTCATGATTCATGATTCAATTCTTGATTCATGATTCATGATTTGAATTATGAATCATGATTAAATTCATGATTCATGATTTATGATTCAATTCCTGATTCATGATTTATTTCATGATTCAATTCATGGTTCATGAATCTTGATTCAATTTATGATTTATTTCATGATTCATGATTCGATTCATGATTCATGATTCAATTCATAATTCAATTCATGATTTATGATTCAATTCATGATTCATGATTCATGATTTAATTCATGATTCATGATTCATGATTCATGATTCGATTTATAATTCATGATTCAATTCATGATTCATTTCATGATTCATTTCATGATTCAATTCATGATTCATGAGTCAATTCATGATTCATGATTCATTTCATGATTCATGATTTAATTCATAAATCAATTCATGATTCAATTTATGATTCATAATTCATGATTCAATTCATGATTCAATTCATGATTCATGATTCATGATTCAATTCATGATTCATGATTCAATTCATGATTCATGATTCAATGCATGATTCAATTCTTGATTCAATTCATAATTCAATTCATGATTCATGATTCAATTCATGATTCATTACATGGTTCATGATTCAATTCATGATTCATGATTCGATTCTTGATTTATGATTCATGATTCATGATTCAATGCATTATTCAATTCATTATTCATGATTCGATTCATGATTCATGATTCATAATTCAATTCATGATTCATGATTCAATTCATGATTCATGATTCATTTCATGATTCATGATTCATTTTATGATTCATGATTCATGATTCAATTCATGATTCATGATTCAATTCATGATTCGATTCATGATTTATGATTCAATTCATGATTCATGACTCATGATTCAATTCATGATTCATGATTCAATTCATGATTTATGATTCATGATTCAATTCATGAATCATAATTCATGATTCAATTCATGATTCATGATTCAATTCATGATTCATGATTCATATTTCAATTCATGATTCATGATTCAATTCATGATTCGATTCATGATTCATGATTCAAATCATGATTCATGATTCATGATTCAATTCATGATTCATGATTCAATTCATGATTCATGATTCATGATTCAATTCATGATTCATGATTCATGATTCGATTCATGATTCGTGATTCAATTCATGATTCATGATTCATGATTCAATTCATGATTCGATTCATTATTCATGATTCATGATTCGATATATGATTCATGATTAAATTCATGATTCATGATTTATGATTCAATTCATGATTCATGATTCATGATTCAATTTATGATTCATGACTCATGATTCATGATCCAATTCTTGATTCATGATTCGATTCATGATATATGATTAAATTTATAATTCATGATTTATGATTCAAATCATGATTCATGATTTATTTCATGATTCAATTCATGGTTCATGAATCTTGATTCAAGTCATGATTTATTTTATAATTCATGATTCGATTCATTATTCATGATTCAATTCATGATTCATGACTCATGATTCATGATTCAATTCATGATTCATGATTCGAATCATGATTCAATTCGTGATTCATGATTCGATTCATGATTCATGATTAAATTCGTGATTCATGATTCGATTCATGATTCATGATTAAATTTATGATTCATGATTTATGATTCAATTCTTGATTCATGATTTATTTCATGATTCAATTCATGGTTCATGAATCTTGATTCAATTCATGATTTATTTAATGCTTCATGATTCGATTCATGATTCATGATTCATGATTCAATTCTTGATTCAATTCATGATTTATTTCATGATTCATGATTCGATTCATGATTCATAATTCATGATTCAATTCATGATTCAATTCAGGATTTATGATTCAATTCATGATTCATTATTCAATTCATGATTCATGATTAATGATTCGATTTATGATTCATGATTCAATTCATGATGCATGATTAAATTCGTGATTCATGATTCAATTCATGATTCATGATTCATTTCATTATTCATTTCATGATTCATGATTCCTGATTCAATTCATGATTCCTGATTCAATTCATGATTCATGATTCATTTCATGATTCATGATTCATTTCATGATTCATGATTCAATTCATGATTCGATTTATGATTCATGATTCATGATTCAATTCATGATTCATGATTCGATTCATGATTCATGATTCAATTCTTGATTCATGATTCATGATTCGAATTATGATTCATGATAAAATTCATGATTCATGATTTATGATTCAATTCATGATTCATGATTCATGATTTAATTCATGATTCAATATTCATGATTCATGATTCGATTTATAATTCATGGATCAATTCCTGATGCATGATTCAATTCGTGATTCATGATTCAATTCATGATTCATGATTCATTTCATGATACATGATTGAATTCATGATTCAATTCATGATTCAATTTATGATTCATAATGCATAATTCAATTCATGATTAAATTCATGATTGATGATTCATGATTCAATTCATGATTCATGATTCATGATTCGATTCATGATTCATGATTCAATTCATGATTCATGATTCATGATTCATGATTCGATTTATGATTCATGATTCATGATTCATAATTCATGATTCAATTCATGATTAATGATTCAATTCATGATTCAATTCATGATTCATGATTCATGATTCATTTCATGATTCATTCCATGATTCATGATTCAATTCAAGATTCATGATTCAATTCATGATTCATTTCATGATTCAATTCATGATTCAATTCATGATTCATGATTCATGATTCAATTCATGATTCATGATTCATGATTCAATTCATGATTCATGATTAATGATTCGATTCATGATTAATGATTCATGATTCAATTCATAATTCAATTCATGATTAAATATGACCGGGTTAGGGTTAGGGTTAGGGTTGGGGTTTAGGTTACGGTTAGGGGTTAATGGTTAGGAGATAGGGTTAGGGTTGGGGTTAGGGTTAAGGGGTTAGGGTTAGGGTTAGGGTTAGGGGATAGGGGTTAGGGGTTAGGGTTAGGGTTAGGGTTAGGATTAGGGTTAGGTTTAGGGGGTTAGGGGGTTAGGGTTAGGGTTAGGGTTAGGGTTAGGAGGTTAGGGTTAGGGTTAGGCAGTTAGGGTTAGGGTTAGGGTTAGGGGTTAGGGTTAGGGTTAGGGTTAAGGGGTTAGGGTTAGGGTTAGGGTTAGGGGGTTAGGGTTAGGGTTAGGGGTTAGGGTTAGGGTTAGGGTTAGGGGTTAGGGTTAGGCTTAGGGTTAGGGTTATGGGGTTAGGGTTAGGGTTAGGGGGTT
>JAVHZZ010000002.1:177413410-177420910 GCA_036250195.1 Mixophyes australis | reverse complement strand
TTCATGATTCATGCTTCAATTCATGATTCATGATTTATGATTCAATTCATGATTCATGATTTGATTCATGATTCATGATTCAATTCATGATTCATGATTCAATTCATAATTCATGAATCATGATTCAATTCATAATTCATGATTCGATTCATGATTCATAATTCATGATTCAATTCAAGATTCATGATTCATGATTCAGTTCATGATTCATGATTCAATTCATGATTCAATTCATGATTCATGATTCATGATTCAATTCATAATTCATGATTCGATTCATGATTCATAATTCATGATTCAATTCAAGATTCATGATTCATGATTCAGTTCATGATTCATGATTCAATTCATGATTCATGATTCATTTCATGATTTATGATTCAATTCATAATTCATGATTCATGATTCCATTCATGATTTGTGATTAATGATTCAATTCATGATTCATAATTCAATTCATGATTTGTGATTCATGATTCGATTCATGTTTGATGATTCGATTCATGATTCAAGATTCGATTCATGATTCATGATTCAATTCATAATTCATGTTTTAAATCATGATTCAATTCATGATTCATGTTTTAATTCATGATTCATGATTCAATTCATGATTCAATTCATGATTCATGATTCAATTTATGATTCATGATTCTTAATTCATGATTCAATTCATGATTTATGATTCGATTCATGATAAATGATTCATGATTCAAATCATGAGTTATGATTCATGATTTGATTCATGATTCGATTCATGATTTATGATTCATGATTCAATTCATGATTCATGATTCGATTCATGATTCTTGATTCAATTTATAACTCAATTCATGATTCAATATGTCCGGGTTAGGGTTAGGGTTAGGGTTATGGTAAGGGTTAGGGTTAGGGTTAGGGTTAGGGGTTAGGGTAAGGGTTAGGGTTAAGGGGTTAGTGTTAGGGTAAGGGCTAGGAATAGGGTTAGGGTTAGGGTTAGGATTAGGGTTAGGGTTAGGGTTAGGGTTAGGGGTTGGGGTTAGAGTTAGGGTTAGGGGGTTAGGGTTAGGGTTAGGGGTTAGGGTTAGGGTTAGGGTTGGGGATAGGGTTAGGGTTAGGGTTAGGGGTTACAGTTAGGGTTAGGGGTTAGAGTTAGGGTTAGGATTAGGGTTAGGGGGTTAGGGTTAGGGTTAGGGCTAGGGGGTTAGGGTTAGGGTTAGGGGTATAGGGTTAGGGTTAAGGTTAGGGTTAGGGTTATGGTTTGGGGTTAGGGTTAGGGTTAAGGTTAGGGTTTAGGGTTAGGGTTAGGGTTAAGGGGTTAGGGTTAGCGTTAGGGTTAGGGGTTAGGGTTAGGGTTAGGGTTAAGAGGTTAGGGTTAGGGTTAGGGTTAAAGGATTAGGGTAAGGGTTAGGGGTTAGGGTTAGGGTTTGGGTTAGGGCGTTAGGGTTAGGGTTAGGGTTAGAGGGTTAGGGTTAGGGTTAGGGGGTTAGGGTTAGGGTTAGGGTTAGGGTTTAGGGTTAGAGTTAGGGTTAGGTGTTAGGGTTGGGTTAGGGTTAGGTGGTTAGGGTTAGGGTTAGGGTTAGGGTTAGGGGTTAGGGTTAGTGTTAGGGGGTTAGGGTTAGGGGGTTAGTGTTATGGTTAGGGTTCATGATTCAATTCTTGATTCATGATTCATGATTCGATTCATGTTTCATGATTAAATTCATGATTTATGATTTATGATTCAATTCATGATTCATGATTTGATTCATGATTCATGATTCAATTAATGATTCATGATTCAATTCATAATTCATGAATCATGATTCAATTCATAATTCATGAATCATGATTCAATGCATGATTTATGATTCAATTCATGATTCATGTTTGAATTCATTATTCAATTCATGATTCATGATTCAATTCATGATTCATGATTCAATTCATGATTCATGATTCATAATTCAATTCATAATTCATGATTCGATTCATGATTCATAATTCATGATTCAATTCAAGATTCATGATTCATGATTCAGTTCATGATTCATGATTCAATTCATGATTCATGATTCATTTCATGATTTATGATTCAATTCATAATTCATGATTCATAATTCAATTCATGATTTGTGATTCATGATTCGATTCATGTTTGATGATTCGATTCATGATTCAAGATTCGATTCATGATTCATGATTCAATTCATAATTCATGTTTTAAATCATGATTCAATTCATGATTCATGTTTTAATTCATGATTCATGATTCAATTCATGATTCAATTCATGATTCATGATTCAATTTATGATTCATGATTCATAATTCATGATTCAATTCATGATTTATGATTCGATTCATGATAAATGATTCATGATTCAAATCATGAGTCATGATTCATGATTTGATTCAAAATTCATGATTCAATTCCTGATTCAATTCATAATTCAATTCATGATTTAATTCATAATTCAATTCATGATTCATGATTCAATTCATGATTCATTATTCATGATTCAATGCATGATTCATGATTTAATTCATGATTCATGTTTGAATTCATTATTCAATTTATGATTCATGATTCAATTCCTGATTCATGATTCAATTCATGATTCATGATTCATGATTCAATTCATAATTCATGATTCGATTCATGATTCATAATTCATGATTCAATTCAAGATTCATGATTCATGATTCAGTTCATGATTCATGATTCAATTCATGATTCATGATTCATTTCATGATTTATTTCAATATTTATGATTCAATTCATAATTCATGATTCATGATTCCATTCATGATTTGTGATTCATGATTCAATTCATGATTCATAATTCAATTCATGATTTGTGATTCATGATTCGATTCATGTTTGATGATTCGATTCATGATTCAAGATTCGATTCATGATTCATGATTCAATTCATAATTCATGTTTTAAATCATGATTCAATTCATGATTCATGTTTTAATTCATGATTCATGATTCAATTCATGATTCAATTCATGAATTATGATTCAATTTATGATTCATGATTCTTAATTCATGATTCAATTCATGATTTATGATTCGATTCATGATAAATGATTCATGATTCAAATCATGAGTTATGATTCATGATTTGATTCATGATTCGATTCATGATTTATGATTCATGATTCAATTCATGATTCATGATTCGATTCATGATTCTTGATTCAATTTATAACTCAATTCATGATTCAATATGTCCGGGTTAGGGTTAGGGTTAGGGTTATGGTAAGGGTTAGGGTTAGGGTTAGGGTTAGGGGTTAGGGTAAGGGTTAGGGTTAAGGGGTTAGTGTTAGGGTAAGGGCTAGGAATAGGGTTAGGGTTAGGATTAGGGTTAGGGTTAGGGTTAGGGTTAGGGGTTGGGGTTAGAGTTAGGGTTAGGGGGTTAGGGTTAGGGTTAGGGGTTAGGGTTAGGGTTAGGGTTGGGGATAGGGTTAGGGTTAGGGTTAGGGTTAGGGGTTAGGGTAAGGGTTAGGGTTAAGGGGTTAGTGTTAGGGTAAGGGCTAGGAATAGGGTTAGGGTAAGGGCTAGGAATAGGGTTAGGGTTAGGGTTAGGATTAGGGTTAGGGTTAGGGTTAGGGTTAGGGGTTGGGGTTAGAGTTAGGGTTAGGGGGTTAGGGTTAGGGTTAGGGGTTAGGGTTAGGGTTAGGGTTGGGGATAGGGTTAGGGTTAGGGTTAGGGGTTACAGTTAGGGTTAGGGGTTAGAGTTAGGGTTAGGATTAGGGTTAGGGGGTTAGGGTTAGGGTTAGGGCTAGGGGGTTAGGGTTAGGGTTAGGGGTATAGGGTTAGGGTTAAGGTTAGGGTTAGGGTTAGGGTTTGGGGTTAGGGTTAGGGTTAAGGTTAGGGTTTAGGGTTAGGGTTAGGGTTAAGGGGTTAGGGTTAGCGTTAGGGTTAGGGGTTAGGGTTAGGGTTAGGGTTAAGAGGTTAGGGTTAGGGTTAGGGTTAAAGGATTAGGGTAAGGGTTAGGGGTTAGGGTTAGGGTTTGGGTTAGGGCATTAGGGTTAGGGTTAGGGTTAGAGGGTTAGGGTTAGGGTTAGGGGGTTAGGGTTAGGGTTAGGGTTAGGGTTTAGGGTTAGAGTTAGGGTTAGGTGTTAGGGTTAGGGTTAGGGTTAGGTGGTTAGGGTTAGGGTTAGGGTTAGGGTTAGGGGTTAGGGTTAGGGTTAGGGGGTTAGGGTTAGGGGGTTAGTGTTATGGTTAGGGTTCATGATTCAATTCTTGATTCATGATTCATGATTCGATTCATGTTTCATGATTAAATTCATGATTTATGATTTATGATTCAATTCATGATTCATGATTTGATTCATGATTCATGATTCAATTAATGATTCATGATTCAATTCATAATTCATGAATCATGATTCAATTCATAATTCATGAATCATGATTCAATGCATGATTTATGATTCAATTCATGATTCATGTTTGAATTCATTATTCAATTCATGATTCATGATTCAATTCATGATTCATGATTCAATTCATGATTCATGATTCATAATTCAATTCATAATTCATGATTCGATTCATGATTCATAATTCATGATTCAATTCAAGATTCATGATTCATGATTCAGTTCATGATTCATGATTCAATTCATGATTCATGATTCATTTCATGATTTATGATTCAATTCATAATTCATGATTCATGATTCCATTCATGATTTGTGATTCATGATTCAATTCATGATTCATAATTCAATTCATGATTTGTGATTCATGATTCGATTCATGTTTGATGATTCGATTCATGATTCAAGATTCGATTCATGATTCATGATTCAATTCATAATTCATGTTTTAAATCATGATTCAATTCATGATTCATGTTTTAATTCATGATTCATGATTCAATTCATGATTCAATTCATGATTCATGATTCAATTTATGATTCATGATTCTTAATTCATGATTCAATTCATGATTTATGATTCGATTCATGATAAATGATTCATGATTCAAATCATGAGTCATGATTCATGATTTGATTCAAAATTCATGATTCAATTCCTGATTCAATTCATAATTCAATTCATGATTTAATTCATAATTCAATTCATGATTCATGATTCAATTCATGATTCATTATTCATGATTCAATGCATGATTCATGATTCAATTCATGATTCATGTTTGAATTCATTATTCAATTTATGATTCATGATTCAATTCCTGATTCATGATTCAATTCATGATTCATGATTCATGATTCAATTCATAATTCATGATTCGATTCATGATTCATAATTCATGATTCAATTCAAGATTCATGATTCGTGATTCAGTTCATGATTCATGATTCAATTCATGATTCATGATTCATTTCATGATTTATTTCATGATTTATGATTCAATTCATAATTCATGATTCATGATTCCATTCATGATTTGTGATTCATGATTCAATTCATGATTCATAATTCAATTCATGATTTGTGATTCATGATTCGATTCATGTTTGATGATTCGATTCATGATTCAAGATTCGATTCATGATTCATGATTCAATTCATAATTCATGTTTTAAATCATGATTCAATTCATGATTCATGTTTTAATTCATGATTCATGATTCAATTCATGATTCAATTCATGAATTATGATTCAATTTATGATTCATGATTCTTAATTCATGATTCAATTCATGATTTATGATTCGATTCATGATAAATGATTCATGATTCAAATCATGAGTTATGATTCATGATTTGATTCATGATTCGATTCATGATTTATGATTCATGATTCAATTCATGATTCATGATTCGATTCATGATTCTTGATTCAATTTATAACTCAATTCATGATTCAATATGTCCGGGTTAGGGTTAGGGTTAGGGTTATGGTAAGGGTTAGGGTTAGGGTTAGGGTTAGGGGTTAGGGTAAGGGTTAGGGTTAAGGGGTTAGTGTTAGGGTAAGGGCTAGGAATAGGGTTAGGGTTAGGGTTAGGATTAGGGTTAGGGTTAGGGTTAGGGTTAGGGGTTGGGGTTAGAGTTAGGGTTAGGGGGTTAGGGTTAGGGTTAGGGGTTAGGGTTAGGGTTAGGGTTGGGGATAGGGTTAGGGTTAGGGTTAGGGTTAGGGGTTACGGTTAGGGTTAGGGGTTAGAGTTAGGGTTAGGATTAGGGTTAGGGGGTTAGGGTTAGGGCTAGGGGGTTAGGGTTTGGGGTATAGGGTTAGGGTTAGGGTTAAGGTTAGGGTTAGGGTTAGGGTTTGAGGTTAGGGTTAAGGTTAGGGGTTAGGGTTAGGGTTAGGGTTAAGGGGTTAGGGTTAGCGTTAGGGTTAGGGGTTAGGGTTAGGGTTAGGGTTAGGGTTAAGAGGTTAGGGTTAGGGTTAGGGTTAAAGGGTTAGGGTTAGGGTTAGGGTTTGGGTTAGGGTGTTAGGGTTAGGGTTAGGGTTAGAGGGTTAGGGTTAGGGTTAGGGTTAGGGGGTTAGGGTTAGGGTTAGGGTTTAGGGTTAGAGTTAGGGTTAGGTGTTAGGGTTAGGGTTAGGGTTAGGTGGTTAGGGTTAGAGTTAGGGTTAGGGTTAGGGGTTAGGGTTAGGGTTAGGGGGTTAGGGTTAGGGGGTTAGTGTTATGGTTAGGGTTCATGATTCAATTCTTGATTCATGATTCATGATTCGATTCATGTTTCATGATTAAATTCATGATTTATGATTTATGATTTAATTCATGATTCATGATTTATTTCATGATTCAATTCATGATTTATTTCATGATTTATGATTCGATTAATGATCCATGATTCAATTCATGAATCATGATTCATGATTCGATTCATGATTCATGAATCATAATTCAATTCATGATTCATGAATCATGATTCAATTCGTGATTCATGTTTCAATTCATGATTTAATTCTTGATTCAATGCATGATTCATGATTCGATTCATGATTCATGATTCATTTTATGATTCATGATTCATGATTCAATTCATGATTTGTGATTCATGATTCAATTCATGATTCATGATTCATAATTCAATTCATGATTCATGATTCATAATTCAATTCATGATTCATGATTCATGATTCGATTCATGATTCATGCTTCAATTCATGATTCATGATTTATGATTCAATTCATGATTCATGATTTGATTCATGATTCATGATTCAATTCATGATTTATGATTCAATTCATAATTCAATTCATGATTCATGATTCAATTCATGATTCATTATTCATGATTCAATGCATGATTCATGATTCAATTCATGATTCATGTTTGAATTCATTATTCAATTCATGATTCATGATTCAATTCATGATTCATGATTCAATTCATGATTCATTATTCATGATTCGATTCATAATTCATGATTCAATTCATGATTCATAATTCATGATTCAATTCAAGATTCATGATTCATGATTCAGTTCATGATTCATGATTCAATTCATGATTCATGATTCAGTTCATGATTCATGATTCAATTCATGATTCATGATTCAATTCATAATTCAATTCATGAATTATGATTCAATTCATGATTCAT
>JAVHZZ010000002.1:177338410-177345910 GCA_036250195.1 Mixophyes australis | reverse complement strand
ATTTATGATTCAATTCATGATTCATGATTAATTTTATGATTCATGTTTGAATTCATGATTCAATTTATGATTAATTTCATGATTCATGATTCAATTCATGATTCATGATTCAATTCATGATTCATGATTCAATTTGTGATTCATGATTCATGATTCAGTACATGATTCATGATTCAATTCATGATTCATTTCATGATTTATGATTCAATTCATAATTCATGATTCATGATTCCATTCATGATTCATGATTCGATTCATGATTCATGATTCAATTCATGATTCATGATTCAATTCATGATTCATGATTCATGATTCAGTTCATGATTCATGATTCAATTCATGATTTGTGATTCATGATTCGATTCATGTTTCATGATTCGATTCATGATTCAAAATTCAATTCATGATTCATGATTCATGATTCAATTTATAATTCATGTTTTAAATCTTGATTCAATTCATGATTCATGTTTTAATTCATGATTCATGATTCAATACATAATTCATTTCATGATTCAATACATAATTCATTTCATGATTCATGATTCAATTTATGATTCATGATTCTTAATTTATGATTCAATTTATGATTTATGATTCTATTCATGATTCATGATTTATTTCATGATTCAATTCATGGTTCATGAATCTTGATTCAATTCATGATTTATTTCATTATTCATGTTTCGATTCATGATTCATGATTCAATTCATGAGTCATGATTCATTATTCATTTCATGATTCATGATTCGATTCATGATTCAAAATTCAATTCATGATTCATGATTCATGATTCAACTTATAATTCATGTTTTAAATCATGATTCAATTCATGATTCATGTTTTAATTCATGATTCATGATTCAATTCATCATTCATGACTCAATTCATGATTCAATTCATGATTCATGATTCAATTTATGATTCATGATTCTTAATTCATGATTCAATTCATGATTTATGATTCGATTCATGATTCATGATTTATTTCATGATTCAATTCATGGTTCATGAATCTTGATTCAATTCATGAATTATTTCATTATTCATGATTCGATTCATGATTCATGATTCATGATTCAATTCATGATTCATGATTCAATTCATGATTCATAAATTCAATTCATAATTCAATTCATGATTCAATATGTCCGGTTTAGGGTTAGGGTTAGGGTTAGGGTTAGGGGTTAGGGGTTAGGGGTTAGGGTTAGGGTTAAGTGGTTAGGGTTAGGGTTAGGGCTAGGGGTTAGGGTTAGGGGTTAGGGTTAGGGTTGGGGGTTAGGGTTAGGTTTAGGGTTAGGGTTAGGGTTAGAGGTTAGGGTTAGGGTTAGGGTAAAGGTTTGGGGTTAGGGTTAGGTTTAGGGCTAGGGTTAGGGTTAGGGGGTTAGGGTTAGGGTTAGGGGGTTAAGGTTATGGTTAGGGTTTGGGGTTAGGGTTAGGGCTAGGGTTAGGGTTAGGGTTTGGGGTTAGGATTAGGGTTAGGGTTAGGGTTAGGGTTAGGGTTTGGGGTTAGAGTTAGAGTTAGCTGTTAGGGGTCAGGGTTAGGATTAGGGTTAGGGTTAAGGGGTTAGGGTTAAGGTTAGGCTTAAGGTTAGGGTTAGGGTTAGGGTTAGGGTTAGGGGTTAGGGTTAGGGTTAGGGTTAGGGTTAGAGTTGGGGTTAGGGTTAGGGTTAGGGGTTAGGGGTTAGGGTTAGGGTTAGGGTTAGGGTTAAGGGGTTAGGGTTAGGGTTAAGGTTAGGGGTTAGGGTTAGGGTTAGGGTTAGGGTTAGGGTTATGGTTAAGGGGTTAGGGTTAGGGTTAGGGGTTAGTGTTAGGGTTAGGGTTAATGTTAGGGTTTGGGGTTAGAGTTAAGGTTAGGGTTAGGGTTAGGGGTTAGGGGTCAGGGTTAGGGTTAGGATTAGGAATAGGGTTAAGGGGTTAGGGTTAGGGTTAGGGTTAGGGTTAGGGGTTAGTGTTAGGGTTACGGTTAGGGTTATAATTAGGGTTAGGGTTAGTGTTAGGGTTAGGGTTAGGGTTAGGGGGTTAGGGTTAGGGTTAGGGTTATGGGGTTAGGGTTAGGGTTAGGGTTAGGGGTTAGGGTTAGGGTTAGTGTTAGGGTTAGGGTTAGGGTTAGGGGGCTAGGGTTAGGGTTATGGGGTTAGGGTTAGGGTTAGGGTTAAGGGGTTAGGGTTAGGGTTAGGGTTAAGGTTAGGGTTAGGGGTTAGGGTTAGGGGTTAGGGTTAGGATTAGGGTTAGGGTTAGGGGTTAGGGTTAGGGTTAGGGTTAGAATTAAGGTTAGGGTTAGGGTTAGGGTTAAGGTTAGGGCTTGGTGTTAGTTAAGGTTAGGGTTAGGGTTAGGGGTTAGGGGTCAGGGTTAGGGTTAGGGTTTGGGTTAGAGTTAAGGTTAGGGTTAGGGTTAGGGGTTAGGGTTAGGGTTAGGGTTAAGGGGTTGGGGTTAGGGTTAGGGTTAAGGTTAGGGTTAGGGGTTAGGGTTAGGATTAGGGTTAGGGTTAGGGGTTAGGGTTAGGTTTAGGGTTAGGGTTAGAGTTAAGGTTAGGGTTAGGGTTAGGGTTAGGGGGTTAGGGTTAGGGGGTTAGGGTTAGTTTTAGGGTTAGGGGTTAGTGTTATGGTTAGGGTTAGGGGGTTAGGGTTAGGTGGTTAGGGTTAGGGGTTAGGTTTAGGGTTAGGGTTAGGGGTTAGGGTTAGGGTTAGTGGTTAGGGTTAGGGTTAGGGTTAGGGTTAGGGTTAGGGGTTAGGGTTAGAGTTAGGGTTAGGGGGTTAGGGTTAGGGTTAGGGGTTAATGTTAGGGTTAGGGTTAGGGTTAGGGTTCATGATTCAATTCTTGATTCATGATTCATGATTCGATTCATGATTAAATTCATGATTCATGATTTATGATTCGATTCATGATTCATGATTTATTTCATGATTCAATTCATAGTTCATGAATCTTGATTCAATTCATGATTTATTTCATGATTCATGATTGGATTCATGATTTATGATTCAATTCATGATTCATGATTAATTTTATGATTCATGTTTGAATTCATGATTCAATTTATGATTAATTTCATGATTCATGATTCAATTCATGATTCATGATTCAATTCATGATTCATGATTCAATTTGTGATTCATGATTCATGATTCAGTACATGATTCATGATTCAATTCATGATTCATTTAATGATTTATGATTCAATTCATAATTCATGATTCATGATTCCATTCATGATTCATGATTCGATTCATGATTCATGATTCAATTCATGATTCATGATTCAATTCATGATTCATGATTCATGATTCAGTTCATGATTCATGATTCAATTCATGATTTGTGATTCATGATTCGATTCATGTTTCATGATTCGATTCATGATTCAAAATTCAATTCATGATTCATGATTCATGATTCAATTTATAATTCATGTTTTAAATCTTGATTCAATTCATGATTCATGTTTTAATTCATGATTCATGATTCAATACATAATTCATTTCATGATTCAATACATAATTCATTTCATGATTCATGATTCAATTTATGATTCATGATTCTTAATTTATGATTCAATTTATGATTTATGATTCTATTCATGATTCATGATTTATTTCATGATTCAATTCATGGTTCATGAATCTTGATTCAATTCATGATTTATTTCATTATTCATGTTTCGATTCATGATTCATGATTCAATTCATGAGTCATGATTCATTATTCATTTCATGATTCATGATTCGATTCATGATTCAAAATTCAATTCATGATTCATGATTCATGATTCAACTTATAATTCATGTTTTAAATCATGATTCAATTCATGATTCATGTTTTAATTCATGATTCATGATTCAATTCATCATTCATGACTCAATTCATGATTCAATTCATGATTCATGATTCAATTTATGATTCATGATTCTTAATTCATGATTCAATTCATGATTTATGATTCGATTCATGATTCATGATTTATTTCATGATTCAATTCATGGTTCATGAATCTTGATTCAATTCATGAATTATTTCATTATTCATGATTCGATTCATGATTCATGATTCATGATTCAATTCATGATTCATGATTCAATTCATGATTCATAAATTCAATTCATAATTCAATTCATGATTCAATATGTCCGGTTTAGGGTTAGGGTTAGGGTTAGGGTTAGGGGTTAGGGGTTAGGGGTTAGGGTTAGGGTTAAGTGGTTAGGGTTAGGGTTAGGGCTAGGGGTTAGGGTTAGGGGTTAGGGTTAGGGTTGGGGGTTAGGGTTAGGTTTAGGGTTAGGGTTAGGGTTAGAGGTTAGGGTTAGGGTTAGGGTAAAGGTTTGGGGTTAGGGTTAGGTTTAGGGCTAGGGTTAGGGTTAGGGGGTTAGGGTTAGGGTTAGGGGGTTAAGGTTATGGTTAGGGTTTGGGGTTAGGGTTAGGGCTAGGGTTAGGGTTAGGGTTTGGGGTTAGGATTAGGGTTAGGGTTAGGGTTAGGGTTAGGGTTTGGGTTTAGAGTTAGAGTTAGCTGTTAGGGGTCAGGGTTAGGATTAGGGTTAGGGTTAAGGGGTTAGGGTTAAGGTTAGGCTTAAGGTTAGGGTTAGGGTTAGGGTTAGGGTTAGGGGTTAGGGTTAGGGTTAGGGTTAGGGTTAGAGTTGGGGTTAGGGTTAGGGTTAGGGGTTAGGGGTTAGGGTTAGGGTTAGGGTTAGGGTTAAGGGGTTAGGGTTAGGGTTAAGGTTAGGGGTTAGGGTTAGGGTTAGGGTTAGGGTTAGGGTTATGGTTAAGGGGTTAGGGTTAGGGTTAGGGGTTAGTGTTAGGGTTAGGGTTAATGTTAGGGTTTGGGGTTAGAGTTAAGGTTAGGGTTAGGGTTAGGGGTTAGGGGTCAGGGTTAGGGTTAGGATTAGGAATAGGGTTAAGGGGTTAGGGTTAGGGTTAGGGTTAGGGGTTAGTGTTAGGGTTACGGTTAGGGTTATAATTAGGGTTAGGGTTAGTGTTAGGGTTAGGGTTAGGGTTAGGGGGTTAGGGTTAGGGTTAGGGTTATGGGGTTAGGGTTAGGGTTAGGGTTAGGATTAGGGGTTAGGGTTAGGGTTAGGGTTTGGGGTTAGAGTTAAGGTTAGGGTTAGGGTTAGGGGTTAGGGGTTAGGGTTAGGGTTAAGGGGTTAGGGTTAGGGTTAGGGTTAAGGTTAGGGTTAGGGGTTAGGGTTAGGGTTAGGGTTAAGGTTAGGGTTAACGGTTAGGGTTAGGGGTTAGAGGTCAGGTTTAGGGTTAGGGTTAGGGTTCAGGTTAAGGGGTTAGGGTTAGGGTTAAGGTTAGGGTTAGGGGTTAGGGTTAGGGTTAGGGTTAGGGGTTAGGGTTAGGGTTAGAGTTAAGGTTAGGGTTAGGGTTAGTGGTTAGGGTTAGGGTTAGGGGTTAGGGTTAGGGTTAGGGTTAGGGGTTAGGGTTAGGGTTAAGGGTTAGGGTAAGGGTTAGGGTTAGGGGGTTAGGGTTAGGGTTAGGGTTAAAGGTTAATGTTAGGGTTAGGTTTAGGGTTAGGGTTCATGATTCAATTCTTGATTCATGATTTATGATTCGATTCATGATTTATGATTCAATTCATGATTCATGATTTATGATTCCATTCATGATTCATGATTAATTTTATGATTCATATTTGAATTCATGATTCAATTTATGATTAATTTCATGATTCATGATTAAATTCATGATTCATGATTCAATTCATGATTCATGATTCAATTCATGATTCATGACTCATGATTCAGTACATGACTCATGATTCAATTCATGATTCATTTCATGATTTATGGTTCAATTCATAATTCATGATTCATGATTCGAATTATGATTCATGATTCGAATTATGATTCATGATTCAATTCATGATTCATGATTCAATTCATGATTCATGATTCATGATTCAGTTCATGATTCATGATTGAATTCATGATTTGTGATTCATGATTCGATTCATGTTTCATGATTCGATTAATGATTCAAAATTCAATTCATGATTCATGATTCATGATTCATGATTCAATTCATAATTCATTTCATGATTCATGATTCAATTTATGATTCATGATTCTTAATTTATGATTCGATTCATGATTCATGATTTATTTCATGATTCAATTCATGGTTCATGAATCTTGATTCAATTCATGATTTATTTCATTATTCATGATTCGATTCATGATTCATGATTCAATTCATGAGTCATGATTCATTATTCATTTCATGATTCATGATTCGATTCATGATTCAAAATTCAATTCATGATTCATGATTCATGATTCAATTTATAATTCATGTTTTAAATCATGATTCAATTCATGATTCATGTTTTAATTCATGATTCATGATTCAATTCATGATTCAATTCATGATTCATGATTCAATTTATGATTCATGATTCTTAATTCATGATTCGATTCATGATTTATGATTCGATTCATGATTCATGATTTATTTCATGATTCAATTCATGGTTCATGAATCTTGATTCAATTCATGAATTATTTCATTATTCATGATTCGATTCATGATTCATGATTCAATTCATGAGTCATGATTCATTATTCAATTCATGATTCATGATTCGATTCATGATTCATAAATTCAATTCATAATTCAATTCATGATTCAATATGTCCGGTTTAGGGTTAGGGTTAGGGTTAGGGGTTAGGGGTTAGGGGTTAGGGTTAGGGTTAGGGTTAAGTGGTTAGGGTTAGGGTTAGGGGTTAGGGTTAGGGTTAGGGTTGGGGGGTTAGGGTTAGGTTTAGGGTTAGGGTTAGGGTTAGAGGTTAGGGTTAGGGATAGGGTTAGGGTTAGGGTTTGGGGTTAGGGTTAGGGTTAGGGCTAGGGTTAGGGTTAGTGTTAGGGGGTTAGGGTTAGGGTTAGGGGGTTAAGGTTAGGGTTAGGGTTTGGGGTTAGGGTTAGGATTAGGGCTAGGGTTAGGGTTAGGGTTTGGGGTTAGGATTAGGGTTAGGGTTAGGGTTAGGGTTTGGGGTTAGGGTTAGCTGTTAGGGGTCAGGGTTAGGATTAGGGTTAGGGTTAAGGGGTTAGGGTTAAGGTTAGGCTTAAGGTTAGGGCTAGGGTTAGGGTTAGGGTTAGGGGTTAGGGTTAGGGTTAGGGTTAGAGTTGGGGTTAGGGTTAGGGGTTAGGGGTTAGGGTTAGGGTTAGGGTTAAGGGGTTAGGGTTAGGGTTAAGGGGTTAGGGTTAGGGTTAAGGTTAGGGGTTAGGGTTAGGGTAAGGGTTAGGGTTAGGGGTTAGGGTTAGGGTTAGGGGGTTAGGGTTAGGTTTAGGGTTAGGGTTAGAGTTAGGGTTAGGTTTTAGGGTTAGGGGTTAGGGTTAGGGTTAGGGTTTGGGGTTCGGGTTAGGGTTAGGGTTAGCGGGTTAGGGTTAGGGTTAGGGGGTAAGGGTTAGGGTTAGGGTTAAGGGGTTAGGGTTAGGGTTAGGAGGTTAGGGTTATGGTTAGGATTAGGGTTAGGGTTAAGGGGTTAGGGTTAGGGTTAGGGTTAGGGTT
>JAVHZZ010000002.1:177318410-177333410 GCA_036250195.1 Mixophyes australis | reverse complement strand
TTCAGGTTAGGGTTAGGGTTAGGGGTTAGAGGTCAGGTTTAGGGTTAGGGTTCAGGTTAAGGGGTTAGGGTTAGGGTTAAGGTTAGGGTTAGGGGTTAGGGTTAGGGTTAGGGTTAGGGTTAGGGGTTAGGGTTAGGGTTAGAGTTAAGGTTAGGGTTATGATTCAATTCATGATTCATGATTCAATTCATGATTCATGATTCATGATTCAGTTCATGATTCATGATTCAATTCATGATTTGTGATTCATGATTCGATTCATGTTTCATGATTCGATTAATGATTCAAAATTCAATTCATGATTCATGATTCATGATTCATGATTCAATTCATAATTCATTTCATGATTCATGATTCAATTTATGATTCATGATTCTTAATTTATGATTCGATTCATGATTCATGATTTATTTCATGATTCAATTCATGGTTCATGAATCTTGATTCAATTCATGATTTATTTCATTATTCATGATTCGATTCATGATTCATGATTCAATTCATGAGTCATGATTCATTATTCATTTCATGATTCATGATTCGATTCATGATTCAAAATTCAATTCATGATTCATGATTCATGATTCAATTTATAATTCATGTTTTAAATCATGATTCAATTCATGATTCATGTTTTAATTCATGATTCATGACTCAATTCATGATTCAATTCATGATTCATGATTCAATTTATGATTCATGATTCTTAATTCATGATTCGATTCATGATTTATGATTCGATTCATGATTCATGATGTATTTCATGATTCAATTCCTGGTTCATGAATCTTGATTCAATTCATGAATTATTTCATTATTCATGATTTGATTCATGATTCATGATTCAATTCATGAGTCATGATTCATTATTCAATTCATGATTCATGATTCGATTCATGATTCATAAATTCAATTCATAATTCAATTCATGATTCAATATGTCCGGTTTAGGGTTAGGGTTAGGGTTAGGGGTTAGGGGTTAGGGGTTAGGGTTAGGGTTAGGGTTAAGTGGTTAGGGTTAGGGTTAGGGGTTAGGGTTAGGGTTGGGGGGTTAGGGTTAGGTTTAGGGTTAGGGTTAGGGTTAGAGGTTAGGGTTAGGGATAGGGTTAGGGTTAGGGTTTGGGGTTAGTGTTAGGGTTAGGGCTAGGGTTAGGGTTAGGGTTAGGGGGTTAAGGTTAGGGTTAGGGTTTGGGGTTAGGGTTAGGATTAGGGCTATGGTTAGGGTTAGGGTTAGGGTTAGGGTTTGGGGTTAGGATTAGGGTTAGGGTTAGGGTTAGGGTTTGGGGTTAGGGTTAGCTGTTAGGGGTCAGGGTTAGGATTAGGGTTAGGGTTAAGGGGTTTGGGTTAATGTTAGGCTTAAGGTTAGGGCTAGGGTTAGGGTTAGGGTTAGGGGTTAGAGTTAGGGTTAGGGTTAGGGTTAGAGTTGGGGTTAGGGGTTAGGGTTAGGGTTAAGGGGTTAGGGTTAGGGTTAAGGGGTTAGGGTTAGGGTTAAGGTTAGGGGTTAGGGTTAGGGTAAGGGTTAGGGTTAGGGGTTAGGTTAGGGTTAGGGGGTTAGGGTTAGGTTTAGGGTTAGGGTTAGAGTTAGGGTTAGGTTTTAGGGTTAGGGGTTAGGGTTAGGGTTAGGGTTAGGGTTAGGGTTTGGGGTTAGGGTTAGGGTTAGGGTTAGCGGGTTAGGGTTAGGGTTAGGGGGTAAGGGTTAGGGTTAGGGTTAAGGGGTTAGGGTTAGGGTTAGGAGGTTAGGGTTATGGTTAGGATTAGGGTTAGGGTTAAGGGGTTAGGGTTATGGTTAGGGTTAGGGTTAGGGGTTAGTGTTAGGGTTACGGTTAGGGTTAGGGGTTAGGGTTAGGGTTAGGATTATGGGGTTAGGGTTAGGGTTAAGGTTAGGATTAGGGGTTAGGGTTAGGGTTAGGGTTTGGGGTTAGAGTTATGGTTAGGGTTAGGGTTAGGGGTTAGGGTTAGGGTTAGGATTAGGGGTTAGGGTTAGGGTTAGGGTTTGGGGTTAGAGTTAAGGTTAGGGTTAGGGTTAGGGGTTAGGGGTTAGAGTTAAGGTTAGGGTTAGGGTTAGGGTTAGGGGGTTAGGGTTAGGGGGTTAGGGTTAGGGTTAGGGGTTAGTGTTAGGGTTAGGGTAAGGGATAGGGTTAGGGGGTTAGGGTTAGGGTTAGGGGGTTAGGGTTAGGGGTTAGGTTTAGGGTTAAGTGGTTAGGGTTAGGGTTAGTGTTAGGGTTAGGGTTAGGTTTAGGGTTAGGGTTAGAGTTAGGGTTAGGGTTAGGGTTTAGGGTTAGGGGTTAGGGTTAGGGTTAGGGTTTGGGGTTAGGGTTAGGGTTAGGGTTAGTGGGTTAGGGTTAGGGTTAGGGTTAGGGGGTTAAGGTTAGGGTTAGGGATAAGGGGTTAGGGTTAGGGTTAGGGGGTTTGGGTTATGGTTAGGATTAGGGTTAGGGTTAAGGGGTTAGTGTTAGGGTTAGGGTTAGGGGGCTAGGGTTAGGGTTAGGGTTATGGGGTTAGGGTTAGTGTTAGGGTTAGAATTAGGGGTTAAAGTTAAGGTTATGGTTAGGGTTAGGGGTCAGGGTTAGTGTTAGGGTTAGGGTTAAGGGGTTAGGGTTAGGGTTAAGGTTAGGCTTAGGGGTTAGGGTTAGGATTAGGGTTAGGGTTAGGGGATAGGGTTAGGGTTAGGGTTAGAGTTAAGGTTAGGGTTAGGTTTAAGGTTAGGGTTTGGGGTTAGAGTTAAGGTTAGGGTTAGGGTTAGGGGTTAGGGGTCAGGTTTAGGGTTAGGGTTAGGGTTCAGGTTAAGGGGTTAGGGTTAGGGTTAGGGTTAAGGTTAGGGTTAGGGGTTAGGGTTAGGGTTAGGGTTAGAGTTAAGGTTAGGGTTAGAGTTAGTGGTTAGCGTTAGGGTTAGGGTTAGGGGTTAGGGTTAGGGTTAGGGGTTAGGGTTAGGGTTAGGTGGTTAGGGTTAGGGTTAGGGGTTAATGTTAGGGTTAGGGTTAGGGTTAGGGTTCATGATTCAATTCTTGATTCATGATTCATGATTCGATTCATGATTTATTTCATGATTCAATTCATAGTTCATGAATCTTGATTCAATTCATGATTTATGATTCAATTCATGATTCATGATTAATTTTATGATTCATGTTTGAATTCATGATTCAATTTATGATTAATTTCATGATTCATGATTCAATTCATGATTCATGATTCAATTCATGATTCATGATTCAATTCATGATTCATGACTCATGATTCAGTACACTATTCATGATTCAATTCATGATTCATTTCATGATTTATGATTCAATTTATAATTCATGATTCATGATTCCATTCATGATTCATGATTCAAATCATGATTCATGATTCAAATCATGATTCATGATTCAATTCATGATTCATGATTCAATTCATGATTCATGATTCATGATTCAGTTCATGATTCATGATTCAATTCATGATTTGTGATTCATGATTCGATTCATGTTTCATGATTCGATTAATGATTCAAAATTCAATTCATGATTCATGATTCAATTTATAATTCATGTTTTAATTCATGATTCATGATTCAATACATAATTCATTTCATGATTCATGATTCAATTTATGATTCATGATTCTTAATTTATGATTCGATTCATGATTCATGATTTATTTCATGATTCAATTCATGGTTCATGAATCTTGATTCAATTCATGATTTATTTCATTATTCATGATTCGATTCATGATTCATGATTCAATTCATGAGTCATGATTCATTATTCATTTCATGATTCATGATTCGATTCATGATTCAAAATTCAATTCATGATTCATGATTCATGATTCAATTTATAATTCATGTTTTAAATCATGATTCAATTCATGATTCATGTTTTAATTCATGATTCATGATTCAATTCATGATTCAATTAATGATTCATGATTCAATTTATGATTCATGATTCTTAATTCATGATTCAATTCATGATTTATGATTCGATTCATGATTCATGATTTATTTCATGATTCAATTCATGGTTCATGAATCTTGATTCAATTCATGAATTATTTCATTATTCATGATTTGATTCATGATTCATGATTCATGATTCAATTCATGATTCATGATTCGATTCATGATTCATAAATTCAATTCATAATTCAATTCATGATTCAATATGTCCGGTTTAGGGTTAGGGTTAGGGTTAGGGGTTAAGGGTTAGGGTTAGGGTTAGGGTTAGGGTTAGGGTTAGGGGTTAGGGTTTGGGTTGGGGGGTTAGGGTTAGGTTTAGGGTTAGGGTTAGAGGTTAGGTTTAGGGATAGGGTTAGGGTTAGGGTTTGGGGTTAGGGTTAGGGTTAGGGCTAGGGTTAGGGTTAGGGTTAGGGGGTTAGGGTTAGGGTTAAGGTTAGGGGTTAGGGTTAGGGTAAGGGTTAGGGTTAGGGGTTAGGGTTAGGGTTAGGGGGTTAGGGTTAGGTTTAGGGTTAGGGTTAGAGTTAGGGTTAGGTTTTAGGGTTAGGGGTTAGGGTTAGGGTTAGGGTTAGGGTTTGGGGTTAGGGTTAGGGTTAGGGTTAGCGGGTTAGGGTTAGGGTTAGGGGGTAAGGGTTAGGGTTAGGGTTAAGGGGTTAGGGTTAGGGTTAGGAGGTTAGGGTTATGGTTAGGATTAGGGTTAGGGTTAAGGGGTTAGGGTTAGGGTTAGGGTTAGGGTTAGGGGTTAGTGTTAGGGTTACGGTTAGGGTTAGGGGTTAGGGTTAGGGTTAGGATTATGGGGTTAGGGTTAGGGTTAAGGTTAGGATTAGGGGTTAGGGTTAGGGTTAGGGTTTGGGGTTAGAGTTATGGTTAGGGTTAGGGTTAGGGGTTAGGGTTAGGGTTAGGATTAGGGGTTAGGGTTAGGGTTAGGGTTTGGGGTTAGAGTTAAGGTTAGGGTTAGGGGTTAGGGGTTAGAGTTAGGGTTAAGGGGTTAGGGTTAGGGTTAGGGTTAAGGTTAGGGTTAGGGTTAAGGTTAGGGTTAGGGTTAGGGGGTTAGGGTTAGGGGGTTAGGGTTAGGGTTAGGGGTTAGTGTTAGGGTTAGGGTAAGGGATAGGGTTAGGGGGTTAGGGTTAGGGTTAGGGGGTTAGGGTTAGGGGTTAGGTTTAGGGTTAAGTGGTTAGGGTTAGGGTTAGTGTTAGGGTTAGGGTTAGGTTTAGGGTTAGGGTTAGAGTTAGGGTTAGGGTTAGGGTTTAGGGTTAGGTGTTAGGGTTAGGGTTAGGGTTTGGGGTTAGGGTTAGGGTTAGTGGGTTAGGGTTAGGGTTAGGGTTAGGGGGTTAAGGTTAGGGTTAGGGATAAGGGGTTAGGGTTAGGGTTAGGGGGTTTGGGTTATGGTTAGGATTAGGGTTAGGTTTAAGGGGTTAGTGTTAGGGTTAGGGTTAGGGGGCTAGGGTTAGGGTTAGGGTTATGGGGTTAGGGTTAGTGTTAGGGTTAGAATTAGGGGTTAAAGTTAAGGTTATGGTTAGGGTTAGGGGTCAGGGTTAGTGTTAGAGTTAGGGTTAAGGGGTTAGGGTTAGGGTTAAGGTTAGGCTTAGGGGTTAGGGTTAGGATTAGGGTTAGGGTTAGGGGTTAGGGTTAGGGTTAGGGATAGAGTTAAGGTTAGGGTTAGGTTTAAGGTTAGGGTTTGGGGTTAGAGTTAAGGTTAGGGTTAGGGTTAGGGGTTAGGGGTCAGGTTTAGGGTTAGGGTTAGGGTTCAGGTTAAGGGGTTAGGGTTAGGGTTAGGGTTAAGGTTAGGGTTAGGGGTTAGGGTTAGGGTTAGGGTTAGAGTTAAGGTTAGGGTTAGAGTTAGTGGTTAGCGTTAGGGTTAGGGTTAGGGGTTAGGGTTAGGGTTAGGGGTTAGGGTTAGGGTTAGGTGGTTAGGGTTAGGGTTAGGGGTTAATGTTAGGGTTAGGGTTAGGGTTCATGATTCAATTCTTGATTCATGATTCGATTCATGATTTATTTCATGATTCAATTCATAGTTCATGAATCTTGATTCAATTCATGATTTATTTCATGATTCATGATTGGATTCATGATTTATGATTCAATTCATGATTCATGATTAATTTTATGATTCATGTTTGAATTCATGATTCAATTTATGATTAATTTCATGATTCATGATTCAATTCATGATTCATGATTGAATTCATGATTCATGATTCAATTCATGATTCATGACTCATGATTCAGTACACTATTCATGATTCAATTCATGATTCATGATTGAATTCATGATTCATGATTCAATTCATGATTCATGACTCATGATTCAGTACACTATTCATGATTCAATTCATGATTCATTTCATGATTTATGATTCAATTCATAATTCATGATTCATGATTCCATTCATGATTCATGATTCAAATCATGATTCATGATTCAATTCATGATTCATGATTCAATTCATGATTCATGATTCATGATTCAGTTCATGATTCATGATTCAATTCATGATTTGTGATTCATGATTCGATTCATGTTTCATGATTCGATTAATGATTCAAAATTCAATTCATGATTCATGATTCATGATTCAATTTATAATTCATGTTTTAATTCATGATTCATGATTCAATACATAATTCATTTCATGATTCATGATTCAATTTATGATTCATGATTCTTAATTTATGATTCGATTCATGATTCATGATTTATTTCATGATTCAATTCATGGTTCATGAATCTTGATTCAATTCATGATTTATTTCATTATTCATGATTCGATTCATGATTCATGATTCAATTCATGAGTCATGATTCATTATTCATTTCATGATTCATGATTCGATTCATGATTCAAAATTCAATTCATGATTCATGATTCATGATTCAATTTATAATTCATGTTTTAAATCATGATTCAATTCATGATTCATGTTTTAATTCATGATTCATGATTCAATTCATGATTCAATTAATGATTCATGATTCAATTTATGATTCATGATTCTTAATTCATGATTCAATTCATGATTTATGATTCGATTCATGATTCATGATTTATTTCATGATTCAATTCATGGTTCATGAATCTTGATTCAATTCATGAATTATTTCATTATTCATGATTTGACTCATGATTCATGATTCATGATTCAATTCATGATTCATGATTCGATTCATGATTCATAAATTCAATTCATAATTCAATTCATGATTCAATATGTCCGGTTTAGGGTTAGGGTTAGGGTTAGGGGTTAGGGGTTAGGGTTAGGGTTAGGGTTAGGGTTAGGGGTTAGGGTTTGGGTTGGGGGGTTAGGGTTAGGTTTAGGGTTAGGGTTAGAGGTTAGGTTTAGGGATAGGGTTAGGGTTAGGGTTTGGGGTTAGGGTTAGGGTTAGGGCTAGGGTTAGGGTTAGGGTTAGGGGGTTAGGGTTAGGGTAAGGGGGTTAAGGTTAGGGTTAGGGTTTGGGGTTAGGGTTAGGGCTAGGGTTAGGGTTAGGGTTAGGGTTAGGGTTAGGGTTTGGGGTTAGGATTAGGGTTAGGGTTAGGGTTAGGGTTTGGGGTTAGGGTTAGGGTTAGCTGTTAGGGGTCAGGGTTAGGATTAGATTTAGGGTTAAGGGGTTAGGGTTAAGGTTAGGCTTAAGGTTAGGGCTAGGGTTAGGGTTAGGGTTAGGGGTTAGGGATAGGGTTAGGGTTAGGGTTAGAGTTGGGGTTAGGGTTAGGGTTAGGGGTTAGGGGTTAGGGTTAGGGTTAGGGTTAGGGTTAGGGTTAAGGGGTTAGGGTTAGGGTTAGGGGTTAGGGTTAGGGGTTAGTGTTAGGGTTACGGTTAGGGTTATAATTAGGGTTAGGGTTAGTGTTAGGGTTAGGGTTAGGGGGTTAGGGTAGGGGTTAGGGTTATGGGGTTAGGGTTAGGGTTAGGGTTAGGATTAGGGGTTAGGGTTAGGGTTAGGTTTTGGGGTTAGAGTTAAGGTTAGGGTTAGCGTTAGGGGTTAGGGGTTAGGGTTAGGGTTAAGGGGTTAGGGTTAGGGTTAAGGTTAGGGTTAGGGGTTAGGGTTAGGGTTAGGGTTAAGGTTAGGGTTAGGGGTTAGGGTTAGGATTAGGGTTAGGGGTTAGGGTTAGGGTTAGGGTTAGGGTTAGGGTTAGAGTTAAGGTTAGGGTTAGGGTTAGGGGGTTAGGGTTAGGGTTAGGGGGTTAGGGTTATGGTTAGGGTTAGGGGTTAGTGTTAGGGTTAGGGTAAGGGATAGGGTTAGGGGGTTAGGGTTGGGGTTAGGGGGTTAGGGGGTTAGGGTTAGGGGTTAGGTTTAGGGTTAAGTGGTTAGGGTTAGGGTTAGGATTAGGGTTAGGTTTAGGGTTAGGGTTAGAGTTAGGGTTAGGGTTAGAGTTTAGGGTTAGGGTTAGGGTTAGGGTTTGGGGTTAGGGTTTGGGGTTAGGGTTAGGGTTAGGGTTAGGGGGCTAGGGTTAGGGTTAGGGTTATGGGGTTAGGGTTAGGGTTAGGGTTCGAATTAGGGGTTAAAGTTAAGGTTATGGTTAGGGTTAGGGGTTAGGGTTAGGGTTAGGGTTAAGGGGTTAGGGTTATGGTTAAAGTTAGGGTTAGGGGTTAGGGTTAGGATTAGGGTTAGGGGTTAGGGTTAGGGTTAGGGTTAGGGTTAGAGTTAAGGTTAGGGTTAGGGTTAGGGTTAAGGTTAGGGTTTGGGGTTAGAGTTAAGGTTAGGGTTAGGGGTTAGGGGTCAGGGTTAGGGTTAGGGTTTGGGGTTAGAGTTCAGGTTAGGGTTAGGGGTTAGGGGTCAGGTTTAGGGTTAGGGTTAGGGTTCAGGTTAAGGGGTTAGGGTTAGGGTTAGGGTTAAGGTTAGGGTTAGGGGTTAGGGTTAGGGTTAGGGTTAGGGGTTAGGGTTAGGGTTAGGGTTAGGGTTAGAGTTAAGGTTAGGGTTAGTGGTTAGGGTTAGGGGTTAGGGTTAGGGTTAGGGTTAGGGGTTAGGGTAAGGGTTAGGGTTAGGGGGTTAGGGTTAGGGTTAGGGTTAGGGGTTAATGTTAGGGTTAGGGTTAGGGTTCATGATTCAATTCTTGATTCATGATTCATGATTCGATTCATGATTTATGATTCAATTCATGATTCATGATTTATGATTCCATTCATGATTCATGATTAATTTTATGATTCATGTTTGAATTCATGATTCAATTTATGATTAATTTCATGATTCATGATTCAAATTATGATTCATGATTCAATTCATGATTCATGATTCAATTCATGATTCATGACTCATGATTCAGTACATGATTCATGATTCAATTCATGATTTGTGATTCATGATTCGATTCATGTTTCATGATTCGATTAATGATTTAAAATTCGATTCATGATTCATGATTCAATTTATAATTCATGTTTTAATTCATGATTCATGATTCAATACATAATTCATTTCATGATTCATGATTCAATTTATGATTCATGATTCTTAATTTATGATTCGATTCATGATTCATGATTTATTTCATGATTCAATTCATGGTTCATGAATCTTGATTCAATTCATGATTTATTTCATTATTCATGATTCGATTCATGATTCATGATTCAATTCATGAGTCATGATTCATTATTCATTTCATGATTCATGATTCGATTCATGATTCAAAATTCAATTCATGATTCATGATTCATGATTCAATTTATAATTCATGTTTTAAATTATGATTCAATTCATGATTCATGTTTTAATTCATGATTCATGATTCAATTCATGATTCAATTCATGATTCATGATTCAATTTATGAGTCATGATTCTTAATTCATGATTCAATTCATGATTTATGATTCGATTCATGATTCATGATTTATTTCATTATTCATCTCATGGTTCATGAATCTTGATTCAATTCATGAATTATTTCATTATTCATGATTCGATTCATGATTCATGATTCATGATTCAATTCATGAGTCATAATTCATTATTCAATTCATGATTCATGATTCGATTCATGATTCATAAATTCAATTCATGATTCAATATGTCCGGTTTAGGGTTAGGGTTAGGGTTAGGGGTTAGGGGTTAGGGTTAGGGTTAGGGTTAGGGTTAAGTGATTAGGGTTAGGGTTAGGGGTTAGGGTTAGGGTTAGGGTTAGGGTTTAGGGTTAGGGTTAGGGTTGGGGGGTTAGGGTTAGGTTTAGGGTTAGGGTTAGGGTTAGAGGTTAGGGTTAGGGATAGGGTTAGGGTTAGGGTTTGGGGTTAGGGTTAGGGTTAGGGCTAGGGTTAGGGTTAGGGTTAGGGGGTTAGGGTTAGGGTTAGGGGGTTAAGGTTAGGGTTAGGGTTTGGGGTTAGGGTTAGGGTTAGCGCTAGGGTTAGGGTTAGGGTTAGGGTTAGGGTTAGGGTTTGGGGTTAGGATTAGGGTTAGGGTTAGGGTTAGGGTTAGGGTTTGGGGTTAGGGTTAGGGTTAGCTGTTAGGGGTCAGGGTTAGGATTAGGGTTAGGGTTAAGGGGTTAGGGTTAAGGTTAGGCTTAAGATTAGGGCTAGGGTTAGGGTTAGGGGTTAGGGTTAGGGTTAGGGTTAGAGTTGGGGTTAGGGTTAGGGTTAGGGTTTAGGGGTTAGGGTTAGGGTTAGGGTTAAGGGGTTAGGGTTAGGGTTAAGGTTAGGGGTTAGGGTTAGGGTAAGGGTTAGGGTTAGGGGTTAGGGTTAGGGTTAGGGGGTTAGGGTTTGGTTTAGGGTCAGGGTTAGAGTTAGGGTTAGGGTTAGGTTTTAGGGTTAGGGGTTAGGGTTAGGGTTAGGGTTAGGGTTAAGGGGTTAGGGTTAGGGTTAAGGTTAGGGGTTAGGGTTAGGGTTAGGGTAAGGGTTAGGGTTAGGGGTTAGGGTTAGGGGGTTAGGGTTAATTTTAGGGTCAGGGTTAGAGTTAGGGTTAGGGTTAGGTTTTAGGGTTAGGGGTTAGGGTTAGGGTTAGGGTTAGGGTTTGGGGTTAGGGTTAGGGTTAGGGTTAGGGTTAGGGGTTAGGATTAGGGGTTAGGGTTAGGGTTAGGGTTTGGGGTTAGAGTTAAGGTTAGGGTTAGGGGTTAGGGGTTAGGGTTAGGGTTAGGATTAGGGGTTAGGGTTAGGGTTAGGGTTTGGGGTTAGAGTTAAGGTTAGGGTTAGGGTTAGGGGTTAGGGGTTAGGGTTAGGGTTAAGGGGTTAGGGTTAGGGTTAAGGTTAGGGTTAGGGGTTAGGGTTAAGGTTAGGGTTAGGGGTTAGGGTTAGGGGGTTAGGGTTAGGGGTTAGGTTTAGGGTTAAGTGGTTAGGGTTAGGGTTAGGGTTAGGGTTAGGTTTAGGGTTAGGGTTAGAGTTAAAGTTAGGGTTAGGGTTTAGGGTTAGGGGTTAGGGTTAGGGTTAGGGTTTGGGGTTAGGGTTAGGGATAGTGGGTTAGGGTTAGGGTTAGGGGGTTAAGGTTAGGGTTAGGGATAAGGGGTTAGGGTTAGGGTTAGGGGGTTTAGGTTATGGTTAGGATTAGGGTTAGGGTTAAGGGGTTAGGGTTAGGGTTAAAATTAGGGTTAGGGGTTAGTGTTAGGGTTAGGGTTAGGGTTAGGGGTTAGGGTTAGGGTTAGTGTTAGGGTTAGGGTTAGGGGGCTAGGGTTAGGGTTAGGGTTATGGGGTTAGGGTTAGGGTTAGAATTAGGGGTTAAAGTTAAGGTTATGGTTAAGGTTAGGGGTTAGGGGTCAGGGTTAGGGTTAGGGTTAGGGTTAAGGGGTTAGGGTTAGGGTTAAGGTTAGGGTAAGGGGTTAGGGTTAGGGTTAAGGTTAGGGTTAGGGGTTAGGGTTAGGATTAGGGTTAGGGTTAGGGTTAGGGGTTAGGGTTAGGGTTATGGGTTAGGGTTAGAGTTAAGGTTAGGGTTAGGGTTAGGGGGTTAGGGTTATGGTTAGGGGGTTAGGGTTAGGGGTTAGTGTTAGGGTTAGGGTAAGGGATAGGGTTAGGGGGTTAGGGTAAGGGTTAGGGGGTTAGGGGGTTAGGGTTAGTGTTAGGGTTAGGGTTAAGTGGTTAGGTTTAGGGTTAGGGTTAGGGTTAGGTTTAGGGTTAGGGTTAGAGTTAGGGTTAGGGTTAGGGTTTAGGGTTAGGGGTTAGGGTTAGGGTTTGGGGTTAGGGTTAGGGTTAGGGTTAGCAGGTTAGGGTTAGGGTTAGGGTTAGGGGGTTAAGGTTAGGGTTAGGGATAAGGAGTTAGGGTTAGGGTTAGGGGGTTTGGGTTATGGTTAGGATTAGGGTTAGGGTTAAGGGGTTAGGGTCAGGGTTAGGGTTAGGGTTAGGGGTTAGTGTTAGGGTTAGGGTTAGGGTTAGGGTTAGTGTTAGTGTTAGGGTTAGGGTTAGGGGGCTAGGGTTAGGGTTATGGGGTTAGGGTTAGGGTTAGAATTAGGGGTTAAAGTTAAGGTTATGGTTAGGGTTAGGGTTAGGGTTAGGGTTAGGGTTAAGGGGTTAGGGTTAAGGTTAGGGTTAGAGGTTAGGGTTAGGATTAGGGTTAGGGTTAGAGGTTAGGGTTAGGGTTAGAGTTAAGGTTAGGGTTAGGGTTAGGGTTAAGGTTAGGGTTTGGGGTTAAAGTTAAAGTTAGGGTTAGGGGTTAGGGGTCAGGGTTAGGGTTAGGGTTAGGGATTGGGGTTAGAGTTCAGGTTAGGGTTAGGGTTAGGGGTTAGGGGTCAGGTTTAGGGTTAGGGTTAGGGTTCAGATTAAGGGGTTAGGGTTATGGTTAGGGTTAGGGTTAGGGGTTAGGGTTAGGGTTAGGGTTGGAGTTAAGGTTAGGGTTAAGGTTAGTGGTTAGGGTTAGGGGTTAGGGTTAGGGTTAGGGTTAGGGTTAGGGGTTAGGGTTAGGGTTAGGGTTTGGGGTTAGGGTTAGGGTTAGCTGTTAGGGGTTTAGGGTTAGGATTAGGGTTAGGGTTAAGGGGTTAGGGTTAAGGTTAGGCTTAAGGTTAGGGCTAGGGTTAGGGTTAGGGGTTAGGGTTAGGGTTAGGGTTAGAGTTGGGGTTAGGGTTAGGGTTAGGGTTTAGGGGTTAGGGTTAGGGTTAGGGTTAAGGGGTTAGGGTTAGGGTTAAGGTTAGGGGTTAGGGTTAGGGTAAGGGTTAGGGTTAGGGGTTAGGGTTAGGGTTAGGGGGTTAGGGTTTGGTTTAGGGTCAGGGTTAGAGTTAGGGTTAGGGTTAGGTTTTAGGGTTAGGGGTTAGGGTTAGGGTTAGGGTTAGGGTTAAGGGGTTAGGGTTAGGGTTAAGGTTAGGGGTTAGGGTTAGGGTTAGGGTAAGGGTTAGGGTTAGGGGTTAGGGTTAGGGGGTTAGGGTTAATTTTAGGGTCAGGGTTAGAGTTAGGGTTAGGGTTAGGTTTTAGGGTTAGGGGTTAGGGTTAGGGTTAGGGTTAGGGTTTGGGGTTAGGGTTAGGGTTAGGGTTAGGGTTAGGGGTTAGGATTAGGGGTTAGGGTTAGGGTTAGGGTTTGGGGTTAGAGTTAAGGTTAGGGTTAGGGTTAGGGGTTAGGGGTTAGGGTTAGGGTTAGGATTAGGGGTTAGGGTTAGGGTTAGGGTTTGGGGTTAGAGTTAAGGTTAGGGTTAGGGTTAGGGGTTAGGGGTTAGGGTTAGGGTTAAGGGGTTAGGGTTAGGGTTAAGGTTAGGGTTAGGGGTTAGGGTTAGGGTTAAGGTTAGGGTTAGGGGTTAGGGTTAGGGGGTTAGGGTTAGGGGTTAGGTTTAGGGTTAAGTGGTTAGGGTTAGGGTTAGGGTTAGGGTTAGGTTTAGGGTTAGGGTTAGGGTTAGGGTTTGGGGTTAGGGTTAGGGATAGTGGGTTAGGGTTAAGGGGTTAGGGTTAGGGTTAAGGTTAGGGTTAGGGGTTAGGGTTAGGGTTAAGGTTAGGGTTAGGGGTTAGGGTTAGGGGGTTAGGGTTAGGGGTTAGGTTTAGGGTTAAGTGGTTAGGGTTAGGGTTAGGGTTAGGGTTAGGTTTAGGGTTAGGGTTAGAGTTAAAGTTAGGGTTAGGGTTTAGGGTTAGGGGTTAGGGTTAGGGTTTGGGGTTAGGGTTAGGGATAGTGGGTTAGGGTTAGGGTTAGGGGGTTAAGGTTAGGGTTAGGGATAAGGGGTTAGGGTTAGGGTTAGGGGGTTTAGGTTATGGTTAGGATTAGGGTTAGGGTTAAGGGGTTAGGGTTAGGGTTAGGATTAGGGTTAGGGGTTAGTGTTAGGGTTAGGGTTAGGGTTAGGGGTTAGGGTTAGGGTTAGTGTTAGGGTTAGGGTTAGGGGGCTAGGGTTAGGGTTAGGGTTATGGGGTTAGGGTTAGGGTTAGAATTAGGGGTTAAAGTTAAGGTTATGGTTAAGGTTAGGGGTTAGGGGTCAGGGTTAGGGTTAGGGTTAGGGTTAAGGGGTTAGGGTTAGGGTTAAGGTTAGGGTAAGGGGTTAGGGTTAGGGTTAAGGTTAGGGTTAGGGGTTAGGGTTAGGATTAGGGTTAGGGTTAGGGTTAGGGGTTAGGGTTAGGGTTATGGGTTAGGGTTAGAGTTAAGGTTAGGGTTAGGGTTAGGGGGTTAGGGTTATGGTTAGGGGGTTAGGGTTAGGGGTTAGTGTTAGGGTTAGGGTAAGGGATAGGGTTAGGGGGTTAGGGTAAGGGTTAGGGGGTTAGGGGGTTAGGGTTAGTGTTAGGGTTAGGGTTAAGTGGTTAGGTTTAGGGTTAGGGTTAGGGTTAGGTTTAGGGTTAGGGTTAGAGTTAGGGTTAGGGTTTAGGGTTAGGGGTTAGGGTTAGGGTTTGGGGTTAGGGTTAGGGTTAGGGTTAGCAGGTTAGGGTTAGGGTTAGGGTTAGGGGGTTAAGGTTAGGGTTAGGGATAAGGAGTTAGGGTTAGGGTTAGGGGGTTTGGGTTATGGTTAGGATTAGGGTTAGGGTTAAGGGGTTAGGGTCAGGGTTAGGGTTAGGGTTAGGGGTTAGTGTTAGGGTTAGGGTTAGGGTTAGGGTTAGTGTTAGTGTTAGGGTTAGGGTTAGGGGGCTAGGGTTAGGGTTATGGGGTTAGGGTTAGGGTTAGAATTAGGGGTTAAAGTTAAGGTTATGGTTAGGGTTAGGGTTAGGGTTAGGGTTAGGGTTAAGGGGTTAGGGTTAAGGTTAGGGT
>JAVHZZ010000002.1:177265910-177268410 GCA_036250195.1 Mixophyes australis | reverse complement strand
TTTCATGATTCATGATTGGATTCATGATTTATGATTCAATTCATGATTCATGATTTATGATTCCATTCATGATTCATGATTAATTTTATGATTCATGTTTGAATTCATGATTCAATTTATGATTAATTTCATGATTCATGATTCAATTCATGATCCATGATTCAATTCATGATTCATGATTCAATTCATGATTCATGACTCATGATTCAGTACATGATTCATGATTCAATTCATGATGCATTTCATGATTTATGATTCAATTCATAATTCATGATTTATGATTCCATTCATGATTCATGATTAATTTTATGATTCATGTTTGAATTCATGATTCAATTTATGATTAATTTCATGATTCATGATTCAATTCATGATCCATGATTCCATTCATGATTCATGATTCAATTCATGATTCATGATTCATGATTCAGTTCATGATTCATGATTCAATTCATGATTTGTGATTTATGATTCGATTCATGTTTCATGATTCGATTAATGATTCAAAATTCAATTCATGATTCATGATTCATGATTCAATTTATAATTCATGTTTTAATTCATGATTCATGATTCAATACATAATTCATTTCATGATTCATGATTCAATTTATGATTCATGATTCTTAATTTATGATTCGATTCATGATTCATGATTTATTTCATGATTCAATTCATGGTTCATGAATCTTGATTCAATTCATGATTTATTTCATTATTCATGATTCGATTCATGATTCATGATTCACTTCATGAGTCATGATTCATTATTCATTTCATGATTCATGATTCGATTCATGATTGAAAATTCAATTCATGATTCATGATTCATGATTCAATTTATAATTCATGTTTTAAATCATGATTCAATTCATGATTCATGTTTTAATTCATGATTCATGATTCAATTCATGATTCAATTCATGATTCATGATTCAATTTATGATTCATGATTCTTAATTCATGATTCAATTCATGATTTATGATTCGATTCATGATTCATGATTTATTTCATGATTCATCTCATGGTTCATGAATCTTGATTCAATTCATGAATTATTTCATTACTCATGATTCGATTCATGATTCATGATTCATGATTCAATTCATGAGTCATGATTCATTATTCAATTCATGATTCATGATTCGATTCATGATTCATAAATTCAATTCATAATTCAATTCATGATTCAATATGTCCGGTTTAGGGTTAGGGTTAGGGTTAGGGGTTAGGGGTTAGGGTTAGGGTTAGGATTAGGAGTTAGGGTTAGGGTTAGGGTTTGGGGTTAGAGTTAAGGTTAGGGTTAGGGTTAGGGGTTAGGGGTTAGGGTTAGGGTTAAGGGTTTAGGGTTAGGGTTAGGGTTAAGGTTAGGGTTAGGGGTTAGGGTTAGGATTAGGGTGAGGGTTAGGGTAAGAGGTTAGGGGTTAGGGTTAGGGTTAGAGTTAAGGTTAGGGTTAGGGGTTAGGGTTAGGATTAGGGTTAGGGTTAGGGTTAGGGGTTAGGGTTAGGGTTAGGGTAAGGGTTAGAGTTAAGGTTAGGGTTAGGGTTAGGGTTAGGGGGTTAGGGTTAGGGTTAGGGGGTTAGGGTTAGGGTTAGGATTAGGGGTTAGGGTTAGGGTTAGGGTTTGGGGTTAGAGTTAAGGTTAGGGTTAGGGTTAGGGGTTAGGGTTAGGGTTAAGGGGTTAGGGTTAGGGTTAAGGTTAGGGTTAGGGGTTAGGGTTAGGGTTAGGGTTAAGGTTAGGGGTTAGGGTTAGGATTAGGGTTAGGGTTAGGGGTTAGGGTTAGGGTTAGGGTTAGAGTTAAGGTTAGGGTTAGGGTTAGGGGGTTAGGGTTAGGGTTAGGGGGTTAGGGTTATGGTTAGGGTTAGGGGTTAGTGTTAGGGTTAGGGTAAGGGATAGGGTTAGGGGGTTAGGGTTAGGGTTAGGTGGTTAGGGGGTTAGGGTTAGGGGTTAGGTTTAGGGTTAAGTGGTTAGGGTTAGGGTTAGGTTTAGGTTTAGGGTTAGGGTTAGAGTTAGGGTTAGGGTTAGGGTTTAGGGTTAGGGGTTAGGGTTAGGGTTAGGGTTAGGGTTTGGGGTTAGGGTTAGGGTTAGTGGGTTAGGGTTAGGGTTAGGGGGTTAAGGTTAGGGTTAGGGATAAGGGGTTAGGGTTAGGGTTAGGGGGTTTGGGTTATGGTTAGGATTAGGGTTAGGGTTAAGGGGTTAGGGTTAGGGTTAGGGTTAGGGTTAGGGGTTAGTGTTAGGGTTAGGGTTAGGGTTAGGGTTAGTGTTAGGGTTAGGGTTAGGGGGCTAGGGTTAGGGTTAGGGTTATGGGGTTAGGGTTAGGGTTAGAATTAGGGGTTAAAGTTAAGGTTATGGTTAGGGTTAGGGTTAGGGTTAGGTTTAAGGGGTTAGGGTTAGGGTTAAAGTTAGGGTTAGGGGTTAGGGTTAGGATTAGGGTTAGGGTTAGGGGTTAGGGTTAGGGTTAGAGTTAAGGTTAGGGTTAGGGTTAGGGTTAGGGTTAA
>JAVHZZ010000002.1:177238410-177240910 GCA_036250195.1 Mixophyes australis | reverse complement strand
AGGGTTAAGGGGTTAACGTTAGGTTTAGGGGTTAGTGTTAGGGTTAGGGTTAGGAGTTAGGGTTAGGGTTAGTGTTAGGGTTAGGGTTAGGGTTAGGGTTATGGTGTTAGGGTTAGGGTTAGGGTTTGGGGTTAGAGTTAAGGTTAGGGTTAGGGTTAGGGGTTAGGGGTCAGGGTTAGGGTTAGGGTTAAGGTTAGGGTTAGGGGTTAGGGTTAGGATTAGGGTTAGGGTTAGGGGTTAGGGTTAGGGTTAAGGTTAGGGTTAGAGTTAAGGTTAGGGTTAGGGGGTTAGGGTTAGGGTTAGGGGGTTAGGGTTAGGTTTAGGGTTAGGGTTAGGGTTACGGTTAGGGTTAGGGGTTAGGGTTAGGGTTAGGGTTAGTGGTTAGGGTTAGAGTTAGGGTTAGGGGTTAGGGTTAGGGTTTGGGTTAGGGGGTTAGGGTTAGGGTTAGGGTTAGGGGTTAATGTTAGGGTTAGGGTTAGGGTTTAGGGTTAGGGTTAGGGTTAGGGTTCATGATTCAATTCTTGATTCATGATTCATGATTCGATTCATGATTAAATTCATGATTCATGATTTATGATTAAATTCATGATTCATGATTTATTTCATGATTCAATTCATAGTTCATGAATCTTGATTCAATTCATGATTTATTTCATGATTCATGATTGGATTCATGATTTATGATTCAATTCATGATTCTTGATTTATGATTCCATTCATGATTCATGATTCATTTTATGATTCATGTTTGAATTCATAAATCAATTTATGATTAATTTCATGATTCATGATTCAATTCATGATTCATGATTCAATTCATGATTCATGATTCAATTCATGATTCATGATTCATGATTCAGTTCATGATTCATGATTCAATTCATGATTCATTTCATGATTTATGATTCAATTCATAATTCATGATTCATGATTCGATTCATGATTCATGATTCGATTCATGATTCATGATTCAATTCATGATTCATGATTCAATTCATGATTCATGATTCAATTCATGATTCATGTTTGAATTAATGATTCAATTAATGATTCATTTCATGATTCATGATTCAATTCATGATTCATGATTCAATTCATGATTCATGATTCGATTCATGATTCATGATTCGATTCATGATTCATGATTCAATTCTTGATTCATGATTCAATTCATGATTCATGATTCATGATTCAGTTCATGATTCATGATTCAATTCATGATTTGTGATTCATGATTCGATTCATGATTCATAATTCAATTCATGATTCATGATTCATGATTCAATTTATGATTCATGATTCTTAATTCATGATTCAATTCATGATTTATTATTCGATTCATGATTCATGATTTATTTCATGATTAAATTCATGGTTCATGAATCTTGATTCAATTCATGATTTATTTCATTATTCATGATTCGATTCATGATTCATGATTCATGATTTAATTTATGAGTCATGATTCATTATTGAATTCATGATTCATGATTCATAATTCAATTCAAGATTCATGATTCATGATTCGATTCATGATTCATGATTCAATTCATGATTCATGATTCAACTCATGATTCATGATTCATGATTCAGTTCATGATTCATGATTCAATTCATAATTTGTGATTCATGATTAAATTCATGATTCATAATTCAATTCATGATTTGTGATTCATGATTCGATTCATGATTCAAAATTCAATTCATGATTCATGATTCATGATTCAATTTATAATTCATGTTTTAAATCATGATTCAGTTCATGATTCATGATTCGATTCATGATTCATGATTCGATTCATGATTCATTTCATGATTTATGATTCAATTCATAATTCATGATTCATGATTCGATTCATGATTCATGATTCGATTCATGATTCATGATTCAATTCATGATTCAATTCATAATTCATGATTCATGATTCGATTCATGATTCATGATTCGATTCATGATTCATGATTCAATTCATGATTCATGATTCATGATTCAGTTCATGATTCATGATTCAATTTATGATTCATTTCATGATTTATGATTCAATTCATAATTCATGATTCATGATTCCATTCATGATTCATGATTAGATTCATGATTCATGATTCAATTCATGATTCATGATTCAATTCATGATTCATGATTCATGATTCAGTTCATGATTCATGATTCAATTCATAATTTGTGATTCATGATTAAATTCATGATTCATAATTCAATTCATGATTTGTGATTCATGATTCAAAATTCAATTCATGATTCAATTTATAATTCATGTTTTAAACCATGATTCAATTCATGATTCATGTTTTAATTCATGATTCATGATTCAATTCATTATTCAATTCATGATTCATGATTCAATTTATGATTCATGATTCTTAATTCATGATTCAATTCATGATTTATGATTCGATTCATGATTCATGATTTATTTCATGATTCGATTAATGGTTCATGAATCTTGATTCAATTCATGATTCATTTCATGATTTATGATTC
>JAVHZZ010000002.1:177215910-177233410 GCA_036250195.1 Mixophyes australis | reverse complement strand
GATTCATGATTCAGTTCATGATTCATAATTCAATTCATGATTTGTGATTCATGATTCGATTCATGATTCAAAATTCAATTCATGATTCATGATTCATGATTCAATTTATAATTCATGTTTTAAATCATGAGTCAGTTCATGATTCATGATTTAATTCATGATTCATTTCATGATTTATGATTCAATTCATAATTCATGATTCATGATTCGATTCATGATTCATGATTCGATTCATGATTCATTTCATGATTTATGATTCAATTCATAATTCATGATTCATGATTCGATTCATGATTCATGATTCGATTCATGATTCATGATTCAATTCATGATTCATGATTCAGTTCATGATTCATGATTCAATTTATGATTCAGTTCATGATTCATGATTCAATTCATAATTCATGATTCATGATTCCATTCATGATTCATGATTAGATTCATGATTCATGATTCAATTCATGATTCAATTCATGATTCATGATTCAGTTCATGATTCATGATTCAATTCATAATTTGTGATTCATGATTAAATTCATGATTCATAATTCAATTCATGATTTGTGATTCATGTTTTAATTCATGATTCAAAATTCAATTCATGATTCATGATTCATGATTCAATTTATAATTCATGTTTTAAACCATGATTCAATTCATGATTCATGTTTTAATTCATGATTCATGATTCAATTCATGATTCAATTCATGATTCATGATTCAATTTATGATTCATGATTCTTAATTCATGATTCAATTCATGATTTATGATTCGATTCATGATTCATGATTTATTTCATGATTCGATTAATGGTTCATGAATCTTGATTCAATTCATGATTCATTTCATGATTTATGATTCAATTCAAAATTCATGATTCATGATTCCATTCATGATTCATGATTCGATTCATGATTCATGATTCAATTCATGATTCATGATTCAATTCATGATTCATGATTCATGATTCAATTCATGATTCATAATTCAATTCAAGATTCATGATTCATGATTCGATTCATGATTCATGATTCAATTCATGATTCATGATTCATGATTCAGTTCATGATTCATGATTCAATTCATGATTCATTTCATGATTTATGATTCAATTCATAATTCATGATTCATGATTCGATTCATGATTCATGATTCGATTCATGATTCATGATTCAATTCATGATTCATGATTCAACTCATGATTCATGATTCAATTCATGATTCATGATTCAACTCATGATTCATGATTCATGATTCAGTTCATGATTCATGATTCAATTCATGATTTGTGATTCATGATTTAATTCATGATTCATAATTCAATTCATGATTTGTGATTCATGATTCGATTCATGATTCAAAATTCAATTCATGATTCATGATTCATGATTCAATTTATAATTCATGTTTCAAATCATGATTCAATTCATGATTCATGTTTTAATTCATGATTCATGATTCAATTCATGATTCAATTCATGATTCATGATTCAATTTATGAGTCATGATTTATTATTCAATTCATGATTCATGATTCATAATTCAATTCAAGATTCATGATTCATGATTCGATTCATGATTCATGATTCAATTCATGATTCATGATTCATGATTCAGTTCATGATTCATGATTCAATTCATGATTCATTTCATGATTTATGATTCAATTCATAATTCATGATTCATGATTCGATTCATGATTCATGATTCGATTCATGATTCATGATTCAATTCATGATTCATGATTCAACTCATGATTCATGATTCAATTCATGATTCATGATTCAACTCATGATTCATGATTCATGATTCAGTTCATGATTCATGATTCAATTCATAATTTGTGATTCATGATTTAATTCATGATTCATAATTCAATTCATGATTTGTGATTCATGATTCGATTCATAATTCATGATTCAATTTATGATTCATGATTCTTAATTCATGATTCAATTCATGATTTATGATTCGATTCATGATTCATGATTTATTTCATTATTCAATTCATGGTTCATGAATCGTGATTCAATTCATGATTTATTTCATTATTCATGATTCGATTCATGATTCATGATTCATGATTCAATTCATGAGTCATGATTCATTATTCAATTCATGATTCATAATTCAATTCATGATTCAATATGTCCGGGTTAGGGTTAGGGTTAGGGTTAGGGGTTAGGGGTTAGGGGTTAGGGTTAGGGTTAGGGTTAAGTTATTAGGGTTAGGGGTTAGGGTTAGGGTTAGGGGGTTAGGGTTAGGGGTTAGGGGTTAGGGGTTAGGGTTAGGGTTAGGGTTAAGTTATTAGGGTTAGGGTTAGGGGTTAGGGTTAGGGTTAGGGGTTAGGGTTATGGTAAGGGTTAGGGTTGGGGGGTTAGGGTTAGGTTTAGGGTTAGGGTTAGGGTTAGAGGTTAAGGTTAAGGTTAGGGTTAGGGTTTGGGGTTAGGGTTAGGGTTAGGGCTAGGGTTAGGGTTAGGGTTAGGGGGTTAGGGTTAGGGTTAGGGGGTGAGGGTTAGGGTTAGGGTTTGGGGTTAGGGTTAGGGTTAGGGCTAGGGCTAGGGTTAGGGTTAGGGTTAGGGTTTGGGGTTAGGATTAGGGTTAGGGTTAGGGTTAGGGTTTGGGGTTAGGGTTAGGGTTAGTGTTAGGGTTAGGGGTTAGGGGTCAGGGATAGGGTTAGGGTTAGGGTTAAGGGGTTAGGGTTAGCATTAAGTTTAGGGTTAGGGTTAGGGTTAGAGTTGGGGTTAGGGGTTAGGGGTTAGGGGTTAGGGTTACGGTTAGGATTAGGGTTAAGGGGTAAGGGTTAGGGTTAGGGTTAAGGTTAGGGTTTAGGGTTAGGGTTAGGGTAAGGGTTAGGGTTAGGGGTTAGGGTTAGGGTTAGGGTTAGGGGGTTAGGGCTAGGTTTATGGTTAGGGTTAGAGTTAGGGTTAGGGTTAGGGTTTATGGTTAGGGGTTAGGGTTAGGGTTAGGGTTTGGGGTTAGGGTTAGGGTTAGCGGGTTAGGGTTAGGGTTAGGGTTAGATGATTAGGGTTAATGTTAGGGTTAAGGGGTTAGGGTTAGGGGGTTAGGGTTATGGTTAGGATTAGGGTTAGGATTAAGGGGTTAGGGTTAGGTTTAGGGGTTAGTGTTAGGGTTAGGGTTAGGGGTTAGGGTTAGGGTTAGTGTTAGGGTTAGGGTTAGGGGGTTAGGGTTAGGGTTAGGATTAGATGTTAGAGTTAGGGTTAGGGTTAGGGTTTGGGGTTAGAGTTAAGGTTAGGGTTAGGGTTAGGGGTTAGGGGTCAGGGTTAGGGTTAGGGTTAGGCTTAAGGGGTTAGGGTTAGGGTTAGGGGGTTAGGGTTAGGGTTAGGGTTAGGGGTTAGTGTTAGGGTTAGGGTTAGGGTTAGGGGGTTAGGGTTAGGGGGTTAGGGGGTTAGGGTTAGGGGTTAGGTTTAGGGTTAGGGTTAGAGTTAGGGTTAGGGTTAGGATTTAGGGTTTAGGGTTAGGGGTTAGGGTTAGGGTTTGAGGTTAGGGTTATGGTTATTGAATTAGGGTTAGGGTTAGGGTTAGGGGGTTAGGGTTAGGGTTAGGGTTAAGGGGTTAGGGTTAGGGTTAGGGGTTAGGGTTAGGGTTAGGGTTAGGGTTAGGGTTTATGGTTAGGGGTTAGGGTTAGGGTTTGGGGTTAGGGTTAGGGTTAGCGGGTTAGGGTTAGGGTTAGGGGATTAGGGTTAATGTTAGGGTTAGGGGATTAGGGTTAGGGGGTTAGGGTTATGGTTAGGATTAGGGTTAGGATTAAGGGGTTAGGGTTAGGTTTAGGGGTTAGTGTTAGGGTTAGGGTTAGGGGTTAGGGTTAGGGTTAGTGTTAGGGTTAGGGTTAGGGGGTTAGGTTTAGGGTTAGGGTTAGGATTAGGGGTTAGAGTTAGGGTTAGGGTTAGGGTTTGGGGTTAGAGTTAAGGTTAGGGTTAGGGTTAGGGGTTAGGGGTCAGGGTTAGGGTTAGGGTTAGGCTTAAGGGGTTAGGGTTAGGGTTAGGGTTAGGGGTTAGGGTTAGGGTTAGTGTTAGGGTTAGGGTTAGGGGGTTAGGGTTAGGGTTAGGGTTAGGATTAGGGGTTAGAGTTAGGGTTAGGGTTAGGGTTTGGGGTTAGAGTTAAGGTTAGGGTTAGGGTTAGTGGTTAGGGGTCAGGGTTAGGGTTAGGGTTAGGCTTAAGGGGTTAGGGTTAGGGTTAGGGGGTTAGGGTTAGGGTTAGGGGTTAGTGTTAGGGTTAGGGTTAGGGTTAGGGGGTTAGGGTTAGGGGGTTAGGGGGTTAGGGTTAGGGGTTAGGTTTAGGGTTAGGGTTAGAGTTAGGGTTAGGGTTAGGATTTAGGGTTTAGGGTTAGGGGTTAGGGTTAGGGTTTGGGGTTAGGGTTAGGGTTATTGAATTAGGGTTAGGGTTAGGGTTAGGGGGTTAGGGTTAGGGTTAGGGTTAAGGGGTTAGGGTTAGGGGTTAGGGTTAGGGTTAGGGTTAGGGTTTATGGTTAGGGGTTAGGGTTAGGGTTAGGGTTAGGGTTTGGGGTTAGGGTTAGGGTTAGCAGGTTAGGGTTAGGGTTAGGGGATTAGGGTTAATGTTAGGGTTAGAGTTAGGGTTAGGGTTAGGGTTTGGGGTTAGAGTTAAGGTTAGGGTTAGGGGTTAGGGGTCAGGGTTAGGGTTAGGGTTAGGCTTAAGGGGTTAGGGTTAGGGTTAGGGTTAGGGGTTAGGGTTAGGGTTAGTGTTAGGGTTAGGGTTAGGGGGTTAGGGTTAGGGTTAGGGTTAGGATTAGGGGTTAGAGTTAGGGTTAGGGTTAGGGTTTGGGGTTAGAGTTAAGGTTAGGGTTAGGGTTAGTGGTTAGGGGTCAGGGTTAGGGTTAGGGTTAGGCTTAAGGGGTTAGGGTTAGGGTTAGGGGGTTAGGGTTAGGGTTAGGGGTTAGTGTTAGGGTTAGGGTTAGGGTTAGGGGGTTAGGGTTAGGGGGTTAGGGGGTTAGGGTTAGGGGTTAGGTTTAGGGTTAGGGTTAGAGTTAGGGTTAGGGTTAGGATTTAGGGTTTAGGGTTAGGGGTTAGGGTTAGGGTTTGGGGTTAGGGTTAGGGTTATTGAATTAGGGTTAGGGTTAGGGGGTTAGGGTTAGGGTTAGGGTTAAGGGGTTAGGGTTAGGGGTTAGGGTTAGGGTTAGGGTTAGGGTTTATGGTTAGGGGTTAGGGTTAGGGTTAGGGTTAGGGTTTGGGGTTAGGGTTAGGGTTAGCAGGTTAGGGTTAGGGGATTAGGGTTAATGTTAGGGTTAGGGGATTAGGGTTAGGGGGTTAGGGTTATGGTTAGGATTAGGGTTAGGATTAAGGGGTTAGGGTTAGGTTTAGGGGTTAGTGTTAGGGTTAGGGTTAGGGTTAGGGGTTAGGGTTAGGGTTAGTGTTAGGGTTAGGGTTAGGGGGTTAGGTTTAGGGTTAGGGTTAGGATTAGGGGTTAGAGTTAGGGTTAGGGTTAGGGTTTGGGGTTAGAGTTAATGTTAGGGTTAGGGTTAGGGGTTAGGGGTCAGGGTTAGGGTTAGGCTTAAGGGGTTAGGGTTAGGGTTAGGTTTAGGGGGTTAGGGTTAGGGTTAGGGGTTAGTGTTAGGGTTAGGGTTAGGGTTAGGGTTAGGGGGTTAGGGTTAGGGGGTTAGGGTGTTAGGGTTAGGGGTTAGGTTTAGGGTTAGGGTTAGAGTTAGGGTTAGGGTTAGGATTTAGGATTTAGGGTTAGGGGTTAGGGTTAGGGTTTGGGGTTAGGGTTAGGGTTATTGAATTAGGGTTAGGGTTAGGGGGTTAGGGTTAGGGTTAGGGTTAAGGGGTTAGGGTTAGGGTTAGGGGGTTAGGGTTATGGTTAGGATTAGGGTTAGGGGTTAGGGTTAGTGTTAGGGTTAGGGTTAGGGGGTTAGGTTTAGGGTTAGGGTTAGGATTAGGGGTTAGAGTTAGGGTTAGGGTTAGGGTTTGGGGGTTAGAGTTAATGTTAGGGTTAGGGTTAGGGGTTAGGGGTCAGGGTTAGGGTTAGGGTTAGGCTTAAGGGGTTAGGGTTAGGGTTAGGTTTAGGGGGTTAGGGTTAGGGTTAGGATTAGGGTTAGGATTAAGGGGTTAGGGTTAGGTTTAGGGGTTAGTGTTAGGGTTAGGGTTAGGGTTAGGGGTTAGGGTTAGGGTTAGTGTTAGGGTTAGGGTTAGGGGGTTAGGTTTAGGGTTAGGGTTAGGATTAGGGGTTAGAGTTAGGGTTAGGGTTAGGGTTTGGGGTTAGAGTTAATGTTAGGGTTAGGGTTAGGGGTTAGGGGTCAGGGTTAGGGTTAGGGTTAGGCTTAAGGGGTTAGGGTTAGGGTTAGGTTTAGGGGGTTAGGGTTAGGGTTAGGGGTTAGTGTTAGGGTTAGGGTTAGGGTTAGGGTTAGGGGGTTAGGGTTAGGGGGTTAGGGTGTTAGGGTTAGGGGTTAGGTTTAGGGTTAGGGTTAGAGTTAGGGTTAGGGTTAGGATTTAGGATTTAGGATTTAGGGTTAGGGGTTAGGGTTAGGGTTTGGGGTTAGGGTTAGGGTTATTGAATTAGGGTTAGGGTTAGGGGGTTAGGGTTAGGGTTAAGGGGTTAGGGTTAGGGTTAGGGGGTTAGGGTTATGGTTAGGATTAGGGTTAGGGTTAAGGGGTTAGGGTCAGGGTTAGGGTTAGGGGTTAGTGTTAGGGTTAGGGTTAGGGTTAGGGGTTAGGGTTAGTGTTAGGGTTAGGGTTAGGGTTAGGGTTAGGGGGTTAGGGTTAGGGTTAGGGTTATGGGGTTAGGGTTAGGATTAGGGGTTAGGGTTAGGGTTAGGGTTTGGGGTTAGAGTTAAGGTTAGGGTTAGGGTTAGGGGTTAGGGGTCAGGGTTAGGGTTAGGGTTAGGGTTAGGGTTAAGGGGTTAGGGTTAGGGTTAAGGTTAGGGTTAGGGGTTAGGGTTAGGATTAGGGTTAGGGTTAGGGGTTAGGGTTAGGGTTAGAGTTAAGGTTAGGGTTAGGGTTAGGGTTAGGGGGTTAGGGTTAGGGTTAGGGTTAGGGGGTTAGGGTTAGGGTTTGGGGTTAGTGTTAAGGTTAGGGTTAGGGTTAGGGTTAGGGGGTTAGGGTTAGGGTTAGGGGGTTAGGGTTAGTGGTTAGGTTTAGGGTTAGGGTTAGGGTTACGGTTAGGGTTAGGGTTAGGGTTAGTGGTTAGGGTTAGGGTTAGGGTTAGGGTTAGGGGTTAGGGTTAGGGTTAGGGGTTAGCATTAGGGTTAGGGTTAGGGTTAGGTGGTTAGGGTTAGGGTTCATGATTCAATTCTTGATTCATGATTCGATTCATGATTGAATTCTTGATTCATGATTTATGATTCAATTCATAATTCATGATTTATTTCATGATTCAATTCATAGTTCATGAATCTTGATTCAATTCATGATTTATTTCATGATTCATGATTGGATTCATGATTTATGATTCAATTCATAATTCATGATTTATTTCATGATTCAATTCATAGTTCATGAATCTTGATTCAATTCATGATTTATTTCATGATTCATGATTGGATTCATGATTTATGATTCAATTCATGATTCATGATTTATGATTCCATTCATGATTCATGATTAATTTTATGATTCATGTTTGAATTCATGATTCAATTTTTGATTCATTTCATGATTTATGATTCAATTCATAATTCATGATTCCATTCATGATTCATGATTCGATTCATGATTCATGATTCAATTCATGATTCATGATTCAGTTCATGATTCGTGATTCAATTCATGATTTGTGATTCATGATTCAATTCATGATTCATAATTCAATTCATGATTTGTGATTCATGATTCGATTCATGTTTCATGATTCGATTCATGATTCAAAATTTAATTCATGATTCATAATTCAATTTATAATTCATGTTTTAAATCATGATTCAATTCATTATTCATGTTTTAATTCATTATTTATGATTCAATTAATGATTCAATTCATGATTCATGATTCAAATTATGATTCATGATTCTAAATTCATGATTCAATTCATGATTTATGATTCGATTCATGATTCATGATTTATTTCATGATTCAATTCATGGTTCATGAATCTTGATTCAATTTATGATTTATTTCATTATTCATGATTCGATTCATGATTCATGATTCATGATTCAATTCATGAGTCATGATTCATTATTCATTTCATGATTCATGATTCATGATTCAATTCATGAGTCATGATTCATTATTCATTTCATGATTCATGATTCGATTCATGATTCATAAATGCAATTCATAATTCAATTCATGATTCAATATGTCCGGGTTAGGGTTAGCGTTAGAGTTAGGGGTTAGGGTTAGGGTTAGTGGTTAGGGTTAGGTTTAGGGTTAGGGTTTGGGGTTAGGGGTAGGGCTAGGGTTAGGGTTAGGGTTAGGGGGTTAGGGTTAGGGTTAGGGTTAGGGGGTTAGGGTTAGGGTTAGGGGTTTAGGGTTATGGTTAGGATTAGGGTTAGGGTTAAGGGGTTAGAGTTAGGGTTTAGGTTTAGGGTTAGGGGTTATGGTTAGGGTTAGGGGGTTAGGGTTAGGGGGTTAGGGTTAGGGTTAGGGTTAGGATTAGGGGTTAGGGTTTGGGGTTAGGGTTAGGGTTAGGGTTAAGGGGTTAGGGTTAGGGTTAGGGTTATAGTTAGGGTTAGGGGTTAGGGTTAGGTTTAGGGCTAGGGGTTAGGGTTAGGGTTAGAGTTAGGGTTAATGTTAGGGTTAGGGGGTTAGGGTTAGGATTAGGGTTAAGGGGTTAGGGTTAGGGTTAGGGTTAGGGTTAGGGGTTAGGGTTAGGGTTAGGGGGTTAGGGTTAGGGGGTTAGGGTTAGAGTTAGGGTTAGGGTTAGGGTTAGGGGTTATGGTTAGGGTTAGGGTTAGGGGTTAGAGTTAGGGTTAGGGTTAGGGTTAGGGTTAGGGTTAGGGGTTAGGGTTAGGGTTAGGGATTAGGGTTAGGGTTAGGGTTAGGGTTAGGTTTAGGGGTTAGGGTTAGGGTTAGAGTTAGGGTTAGGGGTTAGGGTTAGGGTTCATGATTCAATTCTTGATTCATGATTCATGATTCAATTCATGAATCATGATTAAATTCATGATTCATGATTTATGATTCAATTAATGATTCATGATTTATTTCATGATTCAATTCATGGTTCATGAATCTTGATTGAATTCATGATTTATTTCATGATTCATGATTGGATTCATGACTCATAATTCAATTCATGATTCATGATTCGATTTATGATTCATGCTTCAATTCATGATTCATGATTTATGATTCAATTCATGATTCATGATTCGTTTCATGATTCATGTTTCAATTCATGATTCAATTCATGATTCATTTCATGATTCATGATTCAATTCATGATTCAATTCATGATTCATGATTCAGTTCATGATTCATGATTCAATTCATGATTCATTTCATGATTTATGATTCAATTCATAATTCATGATTCATGATTCGATTCATGATTCATGATTCGATTCATGATTCATGATTCAATTCATGATTCATGATTCATGATTCAGTTCATGATTCATGATTCAATTCATGATTCATGATTCGATTCATGATTCAAAATTCAATTCATGATTCATGATTCATGATTCAATTTATAATTCATGTTTTAAATCATGATTCAATTCATGATTCATGATTCAATTTATGATTCATGATTCTTAATTCATGATTCAATTCATGATTTATGATTCGATTCATGATTCATGATTTATTTCATGATTCGATTAATGGTTCATGAATCTTGATTCAATTCATGATTCATTTCATGATTTATGATTCAATTCAAAATTCATGATTCATGATTCCATTCATGATTCATGATTCGATTCATGATTCATGATTCAATTCATGATTCATGATTCAATTCATGATTCATGATTCATGATTCAATTCATGATTCATAATTCAATTCAAGATTCATGATTCATGATTCGATTCATGATTCATGATTCAATTCATGATTCATGATTCATGATTCAGTTCATGATTCATGATTCAATTCATGATTCATTTCATGATTTATGATTCAATTCATAATTCATGATTCATGATTCGATTCATGATTCATGATTCGATTCATGATTCATGATTCAATTCATGATTCATGATTCAACTCATGATTCATGATTCAATTCATGATTCATGATTCAACTCATGATTCATGATTCATGATTCAGTTCATGATTCATGATTCAATTCATGATTTGTGATTCATGATTCAATTCATGATTCATAATTCAATTCATGATTTGTGATTCATGATTCGATTCATGATTCAAAATTCAATTCATGATTCATGATTCATGATTCAATTTATAATTCATGTTTCAAATCATGATTCAATTCATGATTCATGTTTTAATTCATGATTCATGATTCAATTCATGATTCAATTCATGATTCATGATTCAATTTATGAGTCATGATTCATTATTCAATTCATGATTCATGATTCATAATTCAATTCAAGATTCATGATTCATGATTCGATTCATGATTCATGATTCAATTCATGATTCATGATTCATGATTCAGTTCATGATTCATGATTCAATTCATGATTCATTTCATGATTTATGATTCAATTCATAATTCATGATTCATGATTCGATTCATGATTCATGATTCGATTCATGATTCATGATTCAATTCATGATTCATGATTCAACTCATGATTCATGATTCAATTCATGATTCATGATTCAACTCATGATTCATGATTCATGATTCAGTTCATGATTCATGATTCAATTCATAATTTGTGATTCATGATTTAATTCATGATTCATAATTCAATTTATGATTTGTGATTCATGATTCGATTCATAATTCATGATTCAATTTATGATTCATGATTCTTAATTCATGATTCAATTCATGATTTATGATTCGATTCATGATTCATGATTTATTTCATTATTCAATTCATGGTTCATGAATCGTGATTCAATTCATGATTTATTTCATTATTCATGATTCGATTCATGATTCATGATTCATGATTCAATTCATGAGTCATGATTCATTATTCAATTCATGATTCATAATTCAATTCATGATTCAATATGTCCGGGTTAGGGTTAGGGTTAGGGTTAGGGGTTAGGGGTTAGGGGTTAGGGTTAGGGTAAGGGTTAAGTTATTAGGGTTAGGGGTTAGGGTTAGGGTTAGGGGGTTAGGGTTAGGGGTTAGGGGTTAGGGGTTAGGGTTAGGGTTAGGGTTAAGTTATTAGGGTTAGGGTTAGGGGTTAGGGTTAGGGTTAGGGGTTAGGGTTATGGTAAGGGTTAGGGTTGGGGGGTTAGGGTTAGGTTTAGGGTTAGGGTTAGGGTTAGAGGTTAAGGTTAAGGTTAGGGTTAGGGTTTGGGGTTAGGGTTAGGGTTAGGGCTAGGGTTAGGGTTAGGGTTAGGGGGTTAGGGTTAGGGTTAGGGGGTGAGGGTTAGGGTTAGGGTTTGGGGTTAGGGTTAGGGTTAGGGCTAGGGCTAGGGTTAGGGTTAGGGTTAGGGTTTGGGGTTAGGATTAGGGTTAGGGTTAGGGTTAGGGTTTGGGGTTAGGGTTAGGGTTAGTGTTAGGGTTAGGGGTTAGGGGTCAGGGATAGGGTTAGGGTTAGGGTTAAGGGGTTAGGGTTAGCATTAAGTTTAGGGTTAGGGTTAGGGTTAGAGTTGGGGTTAGGGGTTAGGGGTTAGGGGTTAGGGTTACGGTTAGGATTAGGGTTAAGGGGTAAGGGTTAGGGTTAGGGTTAAGGTTAGGGTTTAGGGTTAGGGTTAGGGTAAGGGTTAGGGTTAGGGGTTAGGGTTAGGGTTAGGGTTAGGGGGTTAGGGCTAGGTTTATGGTTAGGGTTAGAGTTAGGGTTAGGGTTAGGGTTTATGGTTAGGGGTTAGGGTTAGGGTTAGGGTTAGGGTTTGGGGTTAGGGTTAGGGTTAGCGGGTTAGGGTTAGGGTTAGGGTTAGGGGATTAGGGTTAATGTTAGGGTTAAGGGGTTAGGGTTAGGGGGTTAGGGTTATGGTTAGGATTAGGGTTAGGATTAAGGGGTTAGGGTTAGGTTTAGGGGTTAGTGTTAGGGTTAGGGTTAGGGTTAGGGGTTAGGGTTAGGGTTAGTGTTAGGGTTAGGGTTAGGGGGTTAGGGTTAGGGTTAGGATTAGGGGTTAGAGTTAGGGTTAGGGTTAGGGTTTGGGGTTAGAGTTAAGGTTAGGGTTAGGGTTAGGGGTTAGGGGTCAGGGTTAGGGTTAGGGTTAGGCTTAAGGGGTTAGGGTTAGGGTTAGGGGGTTAGGGTTAGGGTTAGGGTTAGGGGGTTAGGGTTAGGGGGTTAGGGGGTTAGGGTTAGGGGTTAGGTTTAGGGTTAGGGTTAGAGTTAGGGTTAGGGTTAGGATTTAGGGTTTAGGGTTAGGGGTTAGGGTTAGGGTTTGAGGTTAGGGTTAGGGTTATTGAATTAGGGTTAGGGTTAGGGTTAGGGGGTTAGGGTTAGGGTTAGGGTTAAGGGGTTAGGGTTAGGGTTAGGGGTTAGGGTTAGGGTTTATGGTTAGGGGTTAGGGTTAGGGTTTGGGGTTAGGGTTAGGGTTAGCGGGTTAGGGTTAGGGTTAGGGGATTAGGGTTAATGTTAGGGTTAGGGGATTAGGGTTAGGGGGTTAGGGTTATGGTTAGGATTAGGGTTAGGATTAAGGGGTTAGGGTTAGGTTTAGGGGTTAGTGTTAGGGTTAGGGTTAGGGGTTAGGGTTAGGGTTAGTGTTAGGGTTAGGGTTAGGGGGTTAGGTTTAGGGTTAGGGTTAGGATTAGGGGTTAGAGTTAGGGTTAGGGTTAGGGTTTGGGGTTAGAGTTAAGGTTAGGGTTAGGGTTAGGGGTTAGGGGTCAGGGTTAGGGTTAGGGTTAGGCTTAAGGGGTTAGGGTTAGGGTTAGGGTTAGGGGTTAGGGTTAGGGTTAGTGTTAGGGTTAGGGTTAGGGGGTTAGGGTTAGGGTTAGGGTTAGGATTAGGTGTTAGAGTTAGGGTTAGGGTTAGGGTTTGGGGTTAGAGTTAAGGTTAGGGTTAGGGTTAGTGGTTAGGGGTCAGGGTTAGGGTTAGGGTTAGGCTTAAGGGGTTAGGGTTAGGGTTAGGGGGTTAGGGTTAGGGTTAGGGGTTAGTGTTAGGGTTAGGGTTAGGGTTAGGGGGTTAGGGTTAGGGGGTTAGGGGGTTAGGGTTAGGGGTTAGGTTTAGGGTTAGGGTTAGAGTTAGGGTTAGGGTTAGGATTTAGGGTTTAGGGTTAGGGGTTAGGGTTAGGGTTTGGGGTTAGGGTTAGGGTTATTGAATTAGGGTTAGGGTTAGGGTTAGGGGGTTAGGGTTAGGGTTAAGGGGTTAGGGTTAGGGGTTAGGGTTAGGGTTAGGGTTTATGGTTAGGGGTTAGGGTTAGGGTTAGGGTTTGGGGTTAGGGTTAGGGTTAGCAGGTTAGGGTTAGGGTTAGGGGATTAGGGTTAATGTTAGGGTTAGGGGATTAGGGTTAGGGGGTTAGGGTTATGGTTAGGATTAGGGTTAGGATTAAGGGGTTAGGGTTAGGTTTAGGGGTTAGTGTTAGGGTTAGGGTTAGGGTTAGGGGTTAGGGTTAGGGTTAGTGTTAGGGTTAGGGTTAGGGGGTTAGGTTTAGGGTTAGGGTTAGGATTAGGGGTTAGAGTTAGGGTTAGGGTTAGGGTTTGGGGTTAGAGTTAATGTTAGGGTTAGGGTTAGGGGTTAGGGGTCAGGGTTAGGGTTAGGGTTAGGCTTAAGGGGTTAGGGTTAGGTTTAGGGGGTTAGGGTTAGCGTTAGGGGTTAGTGTTAGGGTTAGGGTTAGGGTTAGGGTTAGGGGGTTAGGGTTAGGGGGTTAGGGTGTTAGGGTTAGGGGTTAGGTTTAGGGTTAGGGTTAGAGTTAGGGTTAGGATTTAGGATTTAGGGTTAGGGGTTAGGGTTAGGGTTTGGGGTTAGGGTTAGGGTTATTGAATTAGGGTTAGGGTTAGGGGGTTAGGGTTAGGGTTAGGGTTAAGGGGTTAGGGTTAGGGTTAGGGGGTTAGGGTTATGGTTAGGATTAGGGTTAAGGGGTTAGGGTCAGGGTTAGGGTTAGGGGTTAGTGTTAGGGTTAGGGTTAGGGTTAGGGGTTAGGGTTAGTGTTAGGGTTAGGGTTAGGGTTAGGGTTAGGGGGTTAGGGTTATGGGGTTAGGGTTAGGATTAGGGGTTAGGGTTAGGGTTAGGGTTAGGGGTTAGGGTTAGGGTTAGTGTTAGGGTTAGGGTTAGGGGGTTAGGTTTAGGGTTAGGGTTAGGATTAGGGGTTAGAGTTAGGGTTAGGGTTAGGGTTTGGGGTTAGAGTTAAGGTTAGGGTTAGGGTTAGGGGTTAGGGGTCAGGGTTAGGGTTAGGGTTAGGCTTAAGGGGTTAGGGTTAGGGTTAGGGTTAGGGGTTAGGGTTAGGGTTAGTGTTAGGGTTAGGGTTAGGGGGTTAGGGTTAGGGTTAGGGTTAGGATTAGGTGTTAGAGTTAGGGTTAGGGTTAGGGTTTGGGGTTAGAGTTAAGGTTAGGGTTAGGGTTAGTGGTTAGGGGTCAGGGTTAGGGTTAGGGTTAGGCTTAAGGGGTTAGGGTTAGGGTTAGGGGGTTAGGGTTAGGGTTAGGGGTTAGTGTTAGGGTTAGGGTTAGGGTTAGGGGGTTAGGGTTAGGGGGTTAGGGGGTTAGGGTTAGGGGTTAGGTTTAGGGTTAGGGTTAGAGTTAGGGTTAGGGTTAGGATTTAGGGTTTAGGGTTAGGGGTTAGGGTTAGGGTTTGGGGTTAGGGTTAGGGTTATTGAATTAGGGTTAGGGTTAGGGTTAGGGGGTTAGGGTTAGGGTTAAGGGGTTAGGGTTAGGGGTTAGGGTTAGGGTTAGGGTTTATGGTTAGGGGTTAGGGTTAGGGTTAGGGTTTGGGGTTAGGGTTAGGGTTAGCAGGTTAGGGTTAGGGTTAGGGGATTAGGGTTAATGTTAGGGTTAGGGGATTAGGGTTAGGGGGTTAGGGTTATGGTTAGGATTAGGGTTAGGATTAAGGGGTTAGGGTTAGGTTTAGGGGTTAGTGTTAGGGTTAGGGTTAGGGTTAGGGGTTAGGGTTAGGGTTAGTGTTAGGGTTAGGGTTAGGGGGTTAGGTTTAGGGTTAGGGTTAGGATTAGGGGTTAGAGTTAGGGTTAGGGTTAGGGTTTGGGGTTAGAGTTAATGTTAGGGTTAGGGTTAGGGGTTAGGGGTCAGGGTTAGGGTTAGGGTTAGGCTTAAGGGGTTAGGGTTAGGTTTAGGGGGTTAGGGTTAGCGTTAGGGGTTAGTGTTAGGGTTAGGGTTAGGGTTAGGGTTAGGGGGTTAGGGTTAGGGGGTTAGGGTGTTAGGGTTAGGGGTTAGGTTTAGGGTTAGGGTTAGAGTTAGGGTTAGGATTTAGGATTTAGGGTTAGGGGTTAGGGTTAGGGTTTGGGGTTAGGGTTAGGGTTATTGAATTAGGGTTAGGGTTAGGGGGTTAGGGTTAGGGTTAGGGTTAAGGGGTTAGGGTTAGGGTTAGGGGGTTAGGGTTATGGTTAGGATTAGGGTTAAGGGGTTAGGGTCAGGGTTAGGGTTAGGGGTTAGTGTTAGGGTTAGGGTTAGGGTTAGGGGTTAGGGTTAGTGTTAGGGTTAGGGTTAGGGTTAGGGTTAGGGGGTTAGGGTTATGGGGTTAGGGTTAGGATTAGGGGTTAGGGTTAGGGTTAGGGTTTGGGGTTAGAGTTAAGGTTAGGGTTAGGGTTAGGGGTTAGGGGTCAGGGTTAGGGTTAGGGTTAGGGTTAGGGTTAAGGGGTTAGGGTTAGGGTTAAGGTTAGGGTTAGGGGTTAGGGTTAGGATTAGGGTTAGGGTTAGGGGTTAGGGTTAGGGTTAGAGTTAAGGTTAGGGTTAGGGTTAGGGTTAGGGGGTTAGGGTTAGGGTTAGGGTTAGGGGGTTAGGGTTAGGGTTTGGGGTTAGTGTTAAGGTTAGGGTTAGGGTTAGGGGGTTAGGGTTAGGGTTAGGGGGTTAGGGTTAGTGGTTAGGTTTAGGGTTAGGGTTAGGGTTACGGTTAGGGTTAGGGTTAGGGTTAGTGGTTAGGGTTAGGGTTAGGGTTAGGGTTAGGGTTAGGGGTTAGGGTTAGGGTTAGGGGTTAGCGTTAGGGTTAGGGTTAGGGTTAGGTGGTTAGGGTTAGGGTTCATGATTCAATTCTTGATTCATGATTCGATTCATGATTGAATTCATGATTCATGATTTATGATTCAATTCATAATTCATGATTTATTTCATGATTCAATTCATAGTTCATGAATCTTGATTCAATTCATGATTTATTTCATGATTCATGATTGGATTCATGATTTATGATTCAATTCATAATTCATGATTTATTTCATGATTCAATTCATAGTTCATGAATCTTGATTCAATTCATGATTTATTTCATGATTCATGATTGGATTCATGATTTATGATTCAATTCATGATTCATGATTTATGATTCCATTCATGATTCATGATTAATTTTATGATTCATGTTTGAATTCATGATTCAATTTTTGATTCATTTCATGATTTATGATTCAATTCATAATTCATGATTCCATTCATGATTCATGATTCGATTCATGATTCATGATTCAATTCATGATTCATGATTCAGTTCATGATTCGTGATTCAATTCATGATTTGTGATTCATGATTCAATTCATGATTCATAATTCAATTCATGATTTGTGATTCATGATTCGATTCATGTTTCATGATTCGATTCATGATTCAAAAATTTAATTCATGATTCATGATTCAATTTATAATTCATGTTTTAAATCATGATTCAATTCATTATTCATGTTTTAATTCATTATTATGATTCAATTAATGATTCAATTCATGATTCATGATTCAAATTATGATTCATGATTCTTAATTCATGATTCAATTCATGATTTATGATTCGATTCATGATTCATGATTTATTTCATGATTCAATTCATGGTTCATGAATCTTGATTCAATTTATGATTTATTTCATTATTCATGATTCGATTCATGATTCATGATTCATGATTCAATTCATGAGTCATGATTCATTATTCATTTCATGATTCATGATTCATGATTCAATTCATGAGTCATGATTCATGATTCATTTCATGATTCATGATTCGATTCATGATTCATAAATGCAATTCATAATTCCAATTCATGATTCAATATGTCCGGGTTAGGGTTAGCGTTAGGGTTAGGGTTAGGGTTAGGGTTAGTGGTTAGGGGTTAGGTTTAGGGTTAGGGTTTGGGGTTAGGGGTAGGGCTAGGGTTAGGGTTAGGGTTAGGGGGTTAGGGTTAGGGGTTAGGGTTAGGGGGTTAGGGTTAGGGTTAGGGGTTTAGGGTTATGGTTAGGATTAGGGTTAGGGTTAAGGGGTTAGAGTTAGGGTTTAGGTTTAGGGTTAGGGGTTATGGTTAGGGTTAGGGGGTTAGGGTTAGGGGGTTAGGGTTAGGGGTTAGGATTAGGGGTTAGGGTTTGGGGTTAGGGTTAGGGTTAG